>JAQGAB010002364.1:0-12276 GCA_034696565.1 Isotomurus graminis
TCTCACTGCATTGAAAAAGGAAGGTCAGGGTTTACAGAGTCGCGTGGTAGTAATCTGAAGAGTAACAATTAGCAAATGCAAAATGCTAATTAAAATTCTTCAGATTCCATCTTATCTTTAGCCATGATAACTGGAGGTAGTAATTATGTTGGGACAATTGAATTGTGAATCAAGGAAGCTGATAAGCGACATCATGACGTGATTCTCATACGACCCTTTCATTCTTATTTACTACTGAATTAAAAACTTGAAACGGTAAAATATTCGTCACTAGTTGAATCATTTTTGAGAATTATAAATTCCAAACAGTCGTATAGCAATCAAGTTTTATCACAGATAAACATGCTCACTGTTAAAATTCAAAGGTTAAATAACTTTCACTACACACCTTCAATTTCATTCGGGCCAAAACAATAAGCATTGTATGAATGTTTTGTTCGCCTACTAACAAAATGACCTTGATGAACCTTTGTTGATTATGAGAAATCTTCAGCCTTTCAAACAACTCGAACTAATAACCATTAGTTAAATGTATCAACGTTTAGTCTGGATCTAAATTTTTGTATTTTTCACAAGCAAAATGTACCGGAAGTACCTTTCCTTATTTCTAGCGTTTTTAATAGTTCCTTCCCCCGAAGCTACATTTTCCAGTAGATTTTATGAAGGTTCCAAAGAACACAAGTTTGATTGCAGTTTCCAGTTTGATTCTCAGAAAGTACTTGATTGCGCATGTATCGATGGCCTGTAAGTGACATTAAAACAGAAGTTCCTTTTTGTTGAATAACTGCACAATATGTGTTAACAGGTGGAGGCTGTACGAGACGGAGTGTCAAGAATCGATGATTGTAGGAGGAGACAAGCAATTTTGTTTCCCATTGAAGCATAATGTCCGTATTTCCTAAATAGTCTTGATACTTGCATCTATCAGTCTTTTATGGCATCTTTTAATATTGATTGCAGGTCACCAGGGCAGAAATGATTCTTCCTGACAGGAAAAGTCTGTCAGTGGTGAAGGAAGGAGCGATAATCCCCTTGTTATCCAGCAAGCTTCCAATTAAAGGAACCAAAGACGACGAGATGTACGCGGGTGACGAGTGGACACTTTCAGACGACGATGGAAATTCCATATGCCTTGCAACCCACCCCAACTCGTATTGCGTGTTCAAAGTTGATGATTTCGGGTTGTCTCAAATAACACATGCTAAGGAAGGTTGTGCGATGGACATGTTGTCAGTACTTCCTCGTAACTGCTTTACAATGTACTCAGAAAGTAAGTCCGTTTGCCAAGCGTATCTAATAAAAGGTCATTATTTACTGAACTGCAACCACATTAAATTACAGGCAAAGACATATGTCGCCACCGAGTAATGAAACGAGAAGTACCAAAAAACAGACAAATGGGTCGAACAATCTTCGGTGGGCCTGGACAGAATGCAAAGATATTCAACGGAAGCTTAATAAACAACACGTACGATGAGGACTACTTGAATGAAACACTCCTAATCATTCCAGAAGACTCGTTTGCATCAGAAGTATTCAACTTTATGGATGCCAGACTAAACGAAATCTTGGACATAAAGGAACCAACAAGAGACTTTATTATGGAGGATTCCCAAATTATGCCTGTGGAAGACAAACCAAAAATCTTTTTCGACCGAACTTTTATAGACCTCAATGAAGACATCCAAATAAAACCTCTGAGTCGACCGAAACGAGCCGTTTCGAAACAAGGCGGAAGGAAAATTACACCTGGATCTAATAAGGCAGCTCCAACGATAACAAACATCAAGACAGTACTGACTACAAATCGATCTCCAGTGTATCAATTGCTCGATCTATCGAAAGAAGTGATGCAGAAAACATGCCCGGATTTTTATGTTACTCCTGAATTTTTCGATCTCGCTGTTTCAGCATTCATAAAAGTTCAGCAAAAGTTTTACAAGTTTCCAGAAGGAGACACAGCGTACTATGGATATGGAAGAATCATCGAAAGCCTCCAGGAGTGTGTGAAGAACATGGCTACATTTAACTTCACAAAGGATCTTTGCAAATCTAGAGATATGGTAAGTTATTGGTATTAATGTCTGAGATCTAGTATTGGGGTTATGTGAGACTATGCAATTAATTATATCAGCCGGTCTCTGGAGCTTACTGCGCTTTCGGAAAGTGTGACTTGGAGATTAACATAAACTCGGGATATGAAAAATTTGAGCCGATGGTGGAAACTGTGTGGAATGTATTCGTCACTGCGCATTCCTCGTGCTTCTCATATTTCAATAGAGCTTCTAATGACCATCATCGGTTTACCACTTGGATGCTTCCATTGTTCCAAACCCAGATTAATGACATTTGGTAAGTACAACAGACACTTGTGTTATACTCAATTCGACTAATATATTCTACCTTAGGAAAGCTGGAACATCTAGAGGAATCGTGTACGGCGGTTTGTTGGGTAATGCAGAATACCGCATGGCAGCTGTGACATATTGTACTGCTGCACAGCAAATGCTGTCTGATTACCCATGGGCCTTGCCTCGCCCCAACAAAGTTGATGACTTGGCATCCCTTGCAACTTTCAGGAAGAAACGAAGCGTCTACGATAGAGACTCGTTGTCTTCAGGAGAATGTTCGGTGCCCCAGAGAACACCAAACTGTGGAATAACCAAATTGACTTAGGAAATGAAATGAGATGTGATTTTAATCCAATCCGAACTGTTTTTATTGAGGATATCCAATATATATTAAATATATTTTTGTACTTGATCAAATTAGTTAATAAAGGTTTAAATCAACCAAAACGAATAAAGTTTGTTGCATTTGCAGCGACTCCGTGTCTCACGAGTTTGTTGTGTGCCTCAGGTTCTGGAGTTTTACGGATAACCAAATTGGCTAATCTAGGGCTTGGTACATGAACCGAAAGGTTTCTATTATGGCTGGTTGAGCCTTCATGAGGAATTTCATGAATGGATCGTTCTGCCTCAGAACACTGAGGACAGTCCAGATTAGGATCAATCGAACATCGACACATCGCTGTCCAGTATTCCGTGTCGTTTTCTGTTCCTTGACAGGAGCGATCGAATGTTACGAATGACTTGATTTCAGAAAGATGCTGGTCTTGAGAGCAGTAGTAATCTGCGAATGAGATGTAACTCTCTGTAGAATCACAATGGTTTTTAGCACTTAGAAGTAAAATATTGCTTTATCGTTTGGTTACCTGCTGGAATGTATTCCGCATCTTCCTCGATTTCATTACTGTTCGGAACCCTTGGTGGAGCTGAATTAACAAAGCCAAATATTACAATGACAATTGCTGCGTGCACTAAATGAGTCTTGATCATGTTGCACCATTATTTTTACTAATACACGGAGCTCTGAAAGATGAGCTCTGTAGAATTGGACTCGTTGGAATTGAGGATAAAAGTCACTTGCGATACGTAGCAATTGGCAATTTATACCAACCAAGTTAATCTATTAAATACCTAACCTATTATAGAGATGCCACTTGTTTCATAATGCTGTGAATGAATTTATCAGCACTTGTCTTTTGCTGACGTACAGAGGTAAGTCATAATTTAGATTTTAGAATATTTGAGAATCGTCTTGCATCATGATTTCATAATCATCTCAGGCATTAATTCAAAAGAGCATCCAGAAAGAGGCTTCACATTGTTATTTAATCTGATGATGTCCTCGCTATTCTCATGAACGGACTCATTGTCACTTTTAATCGTCAATCGTATTTACATACCTTGAACATAATTCATAAAAAGTTATATATTCCTATATAGAGCAGTATACATTATCAACTTACCACCACATTCTCTTAAAGGATTTTGGACAATGCGAAGCCAAAATTATGTTTTCAATTTTATAAACGGTTAACCTCGACAAAGACTTGGAATAATAACTCGATGACTGCATAACACGTTATCCGTTAAATAAATGAATGTGTACATGAGTCAGTCTTGTTGACAGAATTCGGCTCGGATCTATTTATGTAGTTCTATCCTTAGTCATTCAGTTAGTTTGACTCTTTGAGACAATCTTGAAGACAATGAATCCCCTTCTTGTACGGACAAAGGACAAAACTAAAAGAAAACTACAGTTAGACATTCTTGTAGCGATGATTCCAGCATTTAGGAATTTTGTTTTCAGTATCTTTCAGATATTCAAGATCTTTACTAAATAACTAATAGGTATCACGGTATCAGGTTCTACAACCAACAAAATGAGAAACATTGTCGTAATAGGAATCTTAATATCTTTCAGAATAATTCAGGTATGAGTGGTATTCCTTTATCTCCACCAAATATTTCAGCATTACCATTACTTCAGGAAACATAATTTTTTAAACTCTCCTTAGACGGAAACTCAGGATGGGGTAAGCGGACAGTTGAATGTGTCACACAGACAACCTCGCTGGTCATACTTTACTAGATTCGTGGAACATATTTGTGCTAACAAATGCAGAAAGCTTGGGAATAAGCCATTTGGACATCTGGTTGGCACACGCTGTGAATGTCTATGTCCAGTTGTAAGTAGAGAGAGAAATGTGATTTACTGACAAATTCTAATTTCTTATCCAACTATCACTAAACTGCCAACATTATTTGTACTTCATTTTTAAATCGTTAGAATGCTTCTGAGTGGGACCCCTGCAATGCAGAAGGAACAGCGGTTCCTTGCTTTGAGTTCTGTCAGACGATCGGATATTTCGAAGGAGGACTCTGTTTGAATCTAAATTGTTTATGTAAATGTAAAATATTTCAATATTATAATGCTTCAATTGTATACACTACCCCTGCTACAGACAGATGATTAATAAACAATTTTAAACAAAGATACCTGTCTGTAACTTATTCATAGCTTACATTTTATTCGAAGTTCAAGGTAATCATGATGCCATTTTATTGGATTTGCTGTAGCCATAGGAAGTGTGGGCATTTCTGTAAAACTGCACAGGCTGGTCAATATTGAGACCGAGCTAGAATTTTGAACAAAGCGATTGATTGACAATAAAATTTAAACGTTTTCAAAATTTTTGTTGTATAGTAATTTTTCCTTAAAATGCCACCCAAAATTCGAAAGGAAAAAACCAGACCCAAGAGGTTGACGAAGATACAAAAAGCTGCAGAAGCTAAGCAAGCAGCCGAAGAAGCAGCACGAGCCGAAGCTGCGAGACTGGAAGCGTTGAGGCTGGAAGAGGAAGCTCGGCTAGAAAAAATTCGTGAGATGGAAAGGGAACTCGCCACTCCTGAAGGAATGGTGAAGGACTTTAAGAAATGGTTCTACACTATTCCACTCTCTCAACCAGATATTGTTAAGATCGAGAGAGACTTCTCTGATGGAGGTATGCATAGCTTAAAAGAGTTTTAACCTAATTTAACCTGCATGATGTGTCTCCGTGATTTCATGAATACTGAAGATTGTATTTTGTTGACAGCACTTGTTGCAGAGATCATAGCTCATTACAAACCGGATGTTTGCAACCCTAAGTCATATTTCCGATGCTTGTCATATGCAAACAAGTGGTCTAATTGGTCAGCACTGAACAGAAAAGTTCTGCCTCTGATTAACATTAACTTGAGTGAAGCAACTATATGCAATCTCATTCAGCCATGGAGTTGTAGTAAATGGGACCCCAAATGCCCGAAGGAACCTGCAATTTTCAAGGTACTTGTGGTTCTTCAGATATTCTTAATCATGAGTTGTAGGACCTGTAAAACTTGAAGTGTAATCCTTTTGCAGTTGCTTAGATCTATACGTGACATCGTGAGTAAAGACGACCCAAATTTCTATGATTTTCGGATGAATCCTCCCGAGGGTCCTGATCGTAGCAAAGAGAAGCCAAAAATTACTTCCTCAAAAAGAAATCCGTTGTATCCTCCAATGTCTATCATTGAGTTGTGGTTGGAGAATGGACATCTTGATGAGATTGGGAAAGAAAATGAGCAGGAGCCTTGCA
Source organism: Isotomurus graminis (assembly GCA_034696565.1). Lineage (NCBI taxonomy): Eukaryota > Metazoa > Arthropoda > Collembola > Entomobryomorpha > Isotomidae > Isotomurus > Isotomurus graminis. Next base: position 5,966 of record JAQGAB010002364.1, read on the forward strand.
GTTACACTGCGTCTGATAATGACTGGGTCAGAGTGTACTTACCCGGAGGAGAGATATTGCTGGATGATCAGCCTCAGCTGTCTTGTGAATAATCATGGCAGGTATACAGCCAACTCAAATGAAAGATATTGGATTTTTGAAAGCTGGATTACATAAAATTTAATAATCAATTTCAACGATTATAAAATACTCATCAGTGGATTATTGTGCACAGAATAAAGTTTTCGTTGCAAGGGCACTATATTTCTCCTATCCTACAAGCTACATGACTAAGGGATTTCACTGTATTATTATAGTTCTCCTCTGTACAATAAAATTATGTCTGACATGATAATCGATTCAACTTTTCTACTTACACTTAAACTTACACTCATTCAGCGTTTTCATGCACCAATCGACAATAATCTGTAATGGTAGGATTAGAGCTGATTTCTTGTCACCTGCAGTGGAATAATATTAAGTAGAAGGTGCAGAAGAAGTGTCAGACTGAGATATAGGTGGAGATCCGCTTATTTCATTAGTCCATTTTGCTTTGACAGGGGCTTTTGCTTGAAGTTCTGCCACCAACCTATTAACTTTCAGGGCAGGACCAAGCCGAAATCCCATACCATGTATGATATCTTCGCGTTTGAGAAGCAATAAACTGGTACCGTCAACTTCATTTTCCTTCAGAATAGCAGCCTCCTCTTTCAAACCCTTTGATGAGAAGTAACTTTCCACGTCAGTAAGAGACCATGATCTAATGTCCACGCCTGGCTCATCATCACCAGCATCCGACGAATGGCATTCATCAGTAGACTCCACGGCTACTTTTGGCTCAGGACTATGTGGCAGGGTATTCTTTGACGAATATGTTCTTTTCGCAGGTTTCCTTGTAGTGGATTCTGCAGGTATAAAAATAAGTATAAAGTATAACACATAATAGACTGCACAGAATATAACAGACTTTCCAATAACGTGTACCTTTTTTCTTCGACTTCCCTTTAACAACGGCAGCTTTAATTGTTCCTTTGCTTGCACTACCACTCTCACAATCTTTGCAAACCCATGTGTTCCCAGGGGGCTCGATTTTGGTGGAAGATCCTTCCAAACAAGTGATATGACACCCAACGTCACAGTTTGTACACAGTAAAAATTTCACATCAGTAGTGTCAGTCGAATTGCTCTAAAAAATAAGGGTGGACAAAATATGGAATAAAGATGGAAATAGTAATTAATGGGATTGTTTTGAATCTTACTTTGTTTGATTTGAGTGCTCGCCTTAGCACAGTTTTACAGGTTTGGCAAGTTTTGCAATTCATGCATTGCCATTTGAACTGCCTGGAACCGCCTCCCTTCTCTAATTTGAAAATCATTTGGGTCAACTCTTCAGAGTATTCCAAACATAAAGGATGTGCTGTAAAATAAAAATGTTTCCGTTAGGGTTAGGCTTTAACCGTGGTTTAAAGTGCTTTGCATAGCAAATATCAGTAACAAGTATTCCAACCTCAATGAATACAATTTTACTTGGTTAAGTTCTTATCAAACTACAACCTAAACTGACGTATCTATTGCTACTATTGCCACAAAACAATGCGTGTGATTATCACGTACTACTTATTCCGCATGACGAACAAGTTAAAAACTCCTCTGTGTTGCCAGTTTGGTTTCCCGAATTTTCAACTGAACATCGATCACAGATCCTCCTTGGTTTAATATCGTCAACGATATCTTTCTCCTTTTTTATATCGTCTTTGACTAAAGGCTCTGGCTTAATTTCTGAGGGGAAATAAACATGTATAATTTCAGATTGGCGATCAAAAATAGGATTTATAGGGCACATATACACTTACCATCGGGGTTGATTAATACAGGCACATTTGCGCCAATTCCATTTTTTCCTTTGGACTTAGCACTTGTCTTTTTATTCTTGGATGACAGCAGGCTTTTCTTTTGAGCTCCACGAGTCTGCTTTGCTTTCGTGGAAGGAGTTTTCTTTGCAGGAGGCTCGTCTGATGAGGAACTTCGATTGGCCCTAGACCGTTTTGCTGCGGAACTTTTGGAGGCAAAGCTTGTATAATTATTAGGAAGATCAGAAGGATCGAATACCTTCTTCTTTCGCTAAAAAGTAACAATAATGGGAACTTAGTCTTAACGTTTATTTAAATCAATACCGGAGCAAATTACCTTATCACGTTTACTTCTTGTGAGACCTTGCTCAGCTGTGGGGGAAGACTGGGGCGAAGTTACATTGCTAATGCTTTTATCTAATTCTTCACTTTCTGCTTTTATTTTAGTCCCAGAATTTCTTCCACTTTTGCGAGAGCTGGAAGACCCTGTTGATGCAATGCAAGTTGGACTTGTTTCTACATTACTAGATGTATCCATCGGTTCATCGTGCAATGTTATCTGAGATTTGTCGTCATCACTAGGATTGACAGATTCAGCTAGAACAAGAGTCGGTACTTTAACTTTGACAGATTCTTCAGACTCCGGAACTGCTTTTGTAATCAATCCCTCAGCCAACTTCATCATACGAGCGGATGTAGCTTCAAATTCAATAGTTTCTTCGTACGTTCGTCGAACAGCGTTGGCTATCTGTTCTGGAACAAGCTTTCTTGACGTTGGTATCAGTCTTGCAACTTTTTTGGTAGTCGACACAACAGGTTGAGTAGCCGCAGTGGCTGTTGGGTCTTTCTGAGATAACTGAGGTTCTGACTTAACAGCAAAAATCAGGTCTGAAAACTCTTCCTCAATTTCATTTTCTTCAGTCTCTTTTGCTTCTTCCTTGACTTTGATTCCTTTCTTACTCGCATCACCAGCTGCTGATGTTCCAGCAGTACTACTTTTTCTTGGCTTTCGAACTTTCTTGTCCTCCTTGTCATTTCCTCCAGCTGGTTCTGTACTTACTGCGACAATTTTCATAATTTTCATATCCGCAGGAACTGGAATGTCTTTTGGAAAAACTCTTAATGAGTTAAGCACTTCAGACTTAGCCATAAAAATGCTTCCATAATTAATTTCGCGGTCTATTAAAAGCTCTACTTTATCGTCTGCGAATCTCTCAGCATCAAATCCCTTGAGAATTTCTTTCAATTCGGTCAGTGGAACCCCCTCTTTTGAGTAGTTTGGATCTTTCGTAAGAAGCTCGTTAATTCCAGTTATAATAAGTCTCGTTGTCTTCGATGAGTTCAAGATTTTCGAATGTTTCGTCAACAAGGGTGAATTTTTTGTGTCTACAAGAAACCAAATGCAACCAAAAATAGTAAACATAAATAAATAACGCGTAATAAATTAAAGATCAACAAAGTTATCGTTATTTTAATATCTTTACTTACCAAAACTGCTAGGACTTCGATAACTCGTCGTTCCTTTATATTCCACCTTTATAAGGCCCCCTTCATCTACAATATTCTCCAACTGCGCGAATATTTCGTTCATAGTGCTTCCAAACTTCCTCAATACATAATGCGCGATGGCTTCTCGATCCGGTCGACATTTCCGTTGCCGCAAGCAATCAACAGCTTCCAAAATATGCTGCCGAAGAGGATCAATAGCTTTCCCGTCCCTATAATAAATATCATATTAATACTCTCCCCATCAAACTCTTAATCTTAAATACTCACATCTTATAAACACAGGTCCCTGGAATCTTCCAACGTCCACAGTAATCGGATAAGCTTATCTTAACCTTCACAAACGCCGGAATCTCCTGGTACAAAAGTTTCAGCACCCTTCACATTCACCCCAACATTATTCCTACCGCAAACTGTCACTAATAGCTGTAACAAGGACATTAACTTCATGAAATGTTTTCTTCATGTAACACTGAATATTCACAATAACAACAATTAATGCAGAGATCCTCCAAGTCCAAGGAGCCGGGTCACCGAGTGTTTTTCAAAAGAAACTTAATCTATGATGGTGTTTAATTATATCACCACTACGAATGCAGTTGCACGATAAAGTTTGAAGTTAAGTGACAAGATTAACTTCCGGGGAATAATAACAACAATCGAGGAGACTGGAGAGCCAGCTCAGCGAATGGGACATTCATACTGGAGGAAGATGCGGGCGGGACGGAGAAGTTCAAGTTTTCCCACTGGGGCACCCTGAGAATTCCTATCATGCCGCCACTCCTCCGCTTTAGTGAAACCAAATATTTTCGCATATCTTTTATTACCATTAATTTCGCTGTGCGAATTAATATGCGGGTATAATTCGTACTCTTAATTATGCAAATCTTTAGTTGAAAGTACAAGGTGATGCATATCCTGTTGCATAATCCATTTACTCGGCTTGGCTATTCAGTTTTTTCGCCGGGAGCTTGCACGAAATATTTTGTGGGGAGGTGGACAATTTCGTAATAATTTTGAAGGAAGCATAAGAAAAAAGAAATGGCTTATTATTTTTATAATCATTGTAAATTATTTTTTATTTTTCGTTTTATATCATCATTTCGATAGTTGATATTCCTTATTTTCGATTTCAATATTAATAAGAGTGAAGATGTACAATGTTTAAGTAAATACAATTTTTACAGGTTTTTTGTTGGTATGAATATTTTCTTGAAGCAATGAATATTATTTTTTCCTGCTCTTGGATAGTTGAAGTTTTGAGATGAATAGATATATTATAATTAAGGTGTGTATGGGCTTAATTCTTGGGGGTAACATAATAGTACATTGTGTTGAGAATTGAGGGAAGTAAACATTCATTGTTTATATGAATTGACTTTGAAGAAAGTTGTTTAATCTGATTATCATATTATACATAAAGTCATAAACATGTGGGAAGAATTATGTCTTACTAGTATATGACAAATTTCAGTGGAATACACTTCAATACGCCCACATGACTAGGTGACACTATAGGTGTGTTTCGCTGAACATGACATGAATGAATATACTTCAGGTGAATACTTGAGACTCTAAAGTTTAGAGCTTTACAACCTTGTGGCTTTCTCTGTAAATATGGTGTACTAATTAGTAATGGCAAAATATGAGAAATAAAATAAATGCATGTGATACATGTGACATGGCAAATCTGGTACTCAAGCATCTTTGTATAAATCATCGGTACTTCCTTACAATCTGCACGTGACGTGAAAAATGTGTTTATGTTGAATCAAATGACAACAGCTTAAATAGTATATGCTACATATTAGCACAAATAGTAGAATGAACGAAGCGTAGATGATAATCTCTTTGTTTTTAACCTTTATAGTACAGTGCTGGCTTTGCACGATTTAATAAAGTTAGCAGCAACCTTATAATAACCATCGAAATTTAAAAGAATATATAAGTTAAGATTAATCTACTTATATACTACTACACATTGCTACACAATGTCTTACAGTCTTGTAGTTATAATTAAGGAATATGAAACGTTGTTTGTACCACTTTTGCTTTGAATTCTCACTCCCGAAATTGCGATAAAGCAAAAGTTACGCACAAAAATAATGCTGATGATATTGTAACGCTAGGCGAGAGATGAATCTAGCCGTATATTAGGTTATAGATTAAAGTAGATACTTTTAGGTATCAAACACTACCTGTCGAGTTCAGAAGACAGATTACTAATTAAATGTACTGTATAACAATCGCTGCAAAAAGTTGCTAAATAATCTTCATTTACGTTGATAGCGAGAAGTATAATCGGCTTTTGATTCTGTTACGCTAAATAACGAACCATACGTGCTGACATTCAATCCCTGTCGTATCATATTCACATTCAGTCTTAAAATTCTTCAGTTGAAACCTTGCACCAGGAGTTTTCCAGTCCGACGAAATATATACTTGCGTACCTCTTAAGTTATTAGCGAAGGAAGTGAAAGTACTGCTCAGATACCGGTAGGATAGTTTAATGCACTGAATCTACATCTCCAGCATCAACAAATGTTACATCGCAGCATCCATCGTCTTTGTTGATTAAGTTCATGTTGCTGATCAACTGAGGGGACTCGGAGCTAGGAAGGTACTTGGAAAGTAAGTAGACTGTAGCTTCGTATGTTGACATCATAATTGCAGTGTTCGGAATTTGACGGATCATCTGAGTACCAAGACCTCGGTACAAACCTCGCCATCCTTCCTCTTGGGCAACGAGTGAAAGTGTCTGCCAAAAATGTCGATACTTGGAGCCTTCTTCTCGCAGTCTGGTTCTTGCCACTTCTGCAATCAAACAAACCAAGGAAAGTTAAATACATGTTGAGTAACAAGTGGGGAAAATGTAAAAATGGAATGTCACGCGAGGCATCCAGACCTTAAACAATGCCGCATACAAGTAATGCAATGTAAATAAATTCCAAACGTACGAATGGGGCCTTGAGAAAA
>JAQGAB010002365.1:0-12269 GCA_034696565.1 Isotomurus graminis
TTTTCATTACAATAAACCATTTTACTCTAAAATATGTAGAAGTACGTTAGGCCGCGAATTAATTGAACCACCTTATAATTGTAGGAATAGTTACATCAAACAAAAGAAAACTAAAAAGTAAATTAACTCGAGCAGGTGTCCGTAGCTGTTCTTTAATACCCTTAGTGGTAAAAAATGCAGCAGTAATTAAGCCTTAAATATCTTAGCCGGCAGCAATTGTTTCGAGAGCGAGATCGGTAGCAATAGCGTTGTTTCGAGAATGTAGAATTTTTGAAATACAGAACAGGCAAAACCACTCGTAATGTATATTTGTCCTGAAATTAGGCCAATGAATCCTATACAATTACAAATGCAAGGGAGCTTGCACGATTTAACAGAACCCCTTGTGGCAGTACACATTTCAGATTTTGCGTAAATAACCTGTTGCTAATCCCACCAATTAATTTTCTCCTTGTTTTCTCCGCTAATCCTTGCAAACTTAAAGCTAGATTGGTCATTTTTCCGTTCCCACGTGTCCTTAGGGAACTTTCAAAAGTCTACAAAAGATGAGCTTGACATGATAGTAGACGCGGATTCCGGAAAAATAGATTTGTCTTAAGTTGCCTCGGACTTGAATTTTTTATTGGAAAGGATTGGAAGCATATGATGTGAAGGGACGTCTGGTGAATGTTGAGTGACCGCAGTTGAGAAGGCCTGATGATTCTCGCGTACCTGAGGCTTCAATCGGCATGCGAACAATAATAAATATTCTACTTTTAATTACACAATTAAAATTGTTGTTTGAATTTTAAAAAGCTGCAAATAAATTTACGAAGGATCTGATTTGAAAGGAGAAATAGCAAATCGCTGTTTGTTGGCATGTTTTTTACTTCTTAAACACTGAGTAGGTTTCTGTTGTTAAAGGAATGAGAAACTCACACGGACAAATGGTTATCTCACATAGTCACCGAGTTACATATGTTTGTTTAGCAAGGGTTTTCTGCAACTTAGACAACATTATTTTATGTCTAACAGAAATGTTTGTACGTGTATAAGGAAAGTTGGAAATTCCAAAATGTCTGAAAGCTACGCAGAAGTAAGTTTTCCATGTGAAATTAAACGTTTACTCAACAATTATTAATTATATGCCTTTTGCCTGACAAGTCATCTGTTTCGGGGCTTAAATATGTTCGTGGGACAGTTCGAAGTTATCGATCCTTGATGAGAAGCAAACAAATTTTCCAACACTTCATGTAGTGTTTAAGAGTATTACAGTTTGTTTTCATGCAATGTTAAAAAAATCAATACTTTTTGAAGCTTTATCAGTTCTTTAGTACAATAAGAATCATTGATTACTGCCTTAATGCACGGACTTAATTATTTAATAGACATCGCGGCCTCTAGTTTAATAATTGCGATGAAACGAAAGGCTTTTACAAGTGTTCAAACAATCCTTACATTTGTATTTGACTGCGTTTATAATTCATGCGGCTTGAGGAAGGTTGGCAAGAAACTTAAGAAATCGATATATTGTCGTTTATCAGAGTGTACTTATATTTTTGATATTATAACTACCTTTAGAAACTTAACTAAGTAAGATTGTTAGGTTTGTAGAAAGGCAGGCTTGGAATTAGAGAATTATCACTTGCAACATCTGAGGAATGACTATGCTTTAAAAGTTGCTAATAAGCAGTCGTAAATAACAAGTTTAACTGATTTTCACGCCAAAATGCCAGCATAAGAATTTAGTGAGCGACGGTGAATATGGTCTCGCGATTATGGTCCCGCGATTATGGTTTCGACGATCATGGTCTCATACGAATATGGTCTTGTACTATCATGGTCTGGGGTATTATGGTCTCGAACATTATGGTCTCATGATTCCGTAAATCAACTTAAGTGGAAATTATTTCAAAATCCACGGCAAATTTCAAATTAAAATTAGTTAAACTTCATTAGTTTGAAAAACCAGTCAATAGTTAAGTCGCTAGGGTGTATGATTTTTTAGCCCTGATAACATTTAAATCACTGGCCTACGTTGACACCAACGGGCACAGTTAAAACCTTATTTAAGTGCTTAAGAAGTTCTCTATGAACTTTTAGCAAATCTAAATACTGTATTTATCCCTAGTTTCAGTTCTAAAGTTAAAAAACTCTTCGCATTTCCTCTATGGGGAAAATCTTTTGAAGGCTTAAAATTAAACAATCCCAACTTGTCCATATAAAGTTTCAAATTTTAAAAGACATTAGGGCTTAGCTTGAGAAAAATTAAAATCCATTATATTACCAAATTGGTAAGATAATTTACAGTAAAATTAAGAAATCATTACTTAGAAAATCGAAAATTAGAGCTTCGTATTTTTTAGAAGTTTGCTAAAACATTAATTAATTAAAACATCATTAAATAGAAATCATAAGCACAAGGGTTGATAGTTATGAAAATTTTCGATGTCCGAGCGTAAAATAAAATCATAATTATTTAGACCATAATGTTCGAGACCATAATACCCCAGACCATGATAGTACAAGACCATATTCGTATGAGACCATGATCGTCGAGACCATAATCGCGGGACCATAATCGCGAGACCATAATCGCGAGACCATATTCACCTAGAATCGAATTTAGTAATCCCCTTAACTAGATTGGAACTCGTTTAGTTTAGAACTTTTGAACTTTGAAGTGACATCGCCCACTTCATTGACATCTTTGGGACTAATTGAGTTGAGTAGAGAATCTACCTGGTATTTTATTCGGTCAGTTTTCCACATAAATTTACGTTGTTTCGTTTACTGTTGAATGTAAGATGGTGTGAGTTATGATTCTAGGTGATGATGGTCTAGCGATGATGGTCTTGCGATGATGGTCTCGCGAATATGGTCTAGACGCTCATGGTCTTATACGTTCATGGTCTGATACCATCATGGTCTGAGACGATGATGGTCTTATACCATTATGGTCTGGAGGTTAATTAGTGATATGCAAATCGATTCTTTTATTCTGAAGTCGAAATAAACATATGCATAGAAAATGTGAAGGGAACTCAATTTATACTGTAGTCCTTCTCACACTGCTTTTCTTGCACATTAAAAGAGCAAAGGCTGACCGAATTAAAAATTGAACATTTTCGTGCTGAAAAATTAGACCCGCCAACAATCTAAACTTAAACTCGGATCTAAATTAATGACTGCTGTACAAAAATATGGAGCAATTCCGAATGAAGAGTACCTTTCATCCGTCGGACATTGTTTAAGCTGCTAGTGGTTTATATTAACGTATATTTAGTTATCGTTGACGAAACGTATCTGTGAAAAATAAATGTTTTCAGTGTTTTTAAATCGGCTTTTATAATTAACTATGCATATGATTTGAACATCAGGCTTCAGACCCTCATGGTACAAGACCATCATCGTCTCAGACCATGATGGTATCAGACCATGAACGTATAAGACCATGAGCGTCTAGACCATATTCGCGAGACCATCATCGCAAGACCATCATCGCGGAACCATCATCACCGGATACCGTGAGTTATTAAGTTGAACAAATTTACATTGTTAGCTGGCGATGAGGAGGGTGACGAGTTGGTTGAGACAAAATTCAGTGGCGACAAGTCCACTGGTCACTTCGAAGAAGTTGGAACTTCCAATTTTGACTTTAAGTGGCCGACATGACTTGGCATACTTGTATGATAGCTTTGGATTTCTTGCTGTGTGTGAGGCGTACGTCCATTTGGCTATCGACTCGTGACTTAGCTCGTGTATCTCTCCAGATGCTTTGTTAATAAAGTTGATGCAGATTATGCCATTCGTAAGGGAAACAAGGAAGAATAAGAAGATGGGGACAGGAATGACATTGAACAGACGGATGCAAATGTACATCCCTAAGATAATGACTAACTGCAAGATTGCTTGGGACGAGTATTGAGGCATTGACTTCGTTTAGCAAGGACAGAAAGGCGTGGTAACGTCTCCAGTTGCGAACGTTTTGTAATCCAAATCGACTTGTTGCAGCCCTAAACCGATAAATGTATACATGCGTATGTTAGTTCGGCAACAGGCGCTCATATTCCTTATGTAACTTACCTAATCGCGTGTTGGACATATCGGCGCAGCGTAATTTGAAAGTAATAGTTTCCCGGAATGTTTGCCATGGCTGGAGCTCCAACGAGGAATGAAATGAACAAGGCGTCTACAGTTCCTAAAGCAAACATTAGTCCGTAGGTTGTAAACTGAGAGTTTTGCCCCTGAGGAAGTTCAAAAATTCCTTTGTTATCACAAGGAAGGACCATCGAAGTCAAAGTGAGATGCAGACAAGGGTCCAAGATGTCCAAGGCAAAGAAAGCTGCTGGAAGGAATAGACAAGTCGCTGGACTCGTAACGCAAAGTATCGGCCACGTTGCGTCTTCTCCTTTCAGCCGAAATATCATGTCTAACTCTGTGAAACATTTACAAGTTAATTTAGTGCTTAAATATTTTATCAGATGACTTACTTGGTTTTTCAGACATAAGGAGCTTTTGCAAAGTGTGGCTTTGATTAAACAGTAGTGCTGTAAGGGACGCTTTTCTTGCGTATTCGAACTTTTGGAGGATACAAACAACGAGGATGATTATCCACGCAGCGTCGATCAACAGGGTGGAGTAATTGTCTTGTTAAGAGCGCAATAAAACACGAATAATGTGGACTGAAACTAACGTGGTGGAGATTCCGAGGTAAGCGAAGTACACTAAACGTCTTAATAGAGTCGATTTGCTGACGTACAGTTTCTCGTGTCGGTCGTAGAAGAACAGAAACTGCAAAGGAATCATCATTACGTTGGATAACCAAATGTGCATTTCGTGGGAAGGGCGAAATAGTTTGTCGGTATGCTGGAGAAGTGAACGTTTGGAATTGGATTCTGTTGGGTATTCCATCGTTAAACTTGGAACCGGCTGAGTTGGAAACAAAGATTGTTAGTTAAAGTAGTCTTCTCACAAAATTACACTTTATTTGAACGGTTAGATCGGATGGTTAGTAGTTATCGAGAAAGTTTGAATGTCTCTAGAAAAATCAGTCAGCCAAAATGATCGTACAGAATGTTTGCTTGTTTGTTTAATTATTGCTAATCAAGGTTTGAAGTATAATATTGTTACTTCAAAAGTTTTGGCAATTACAACACGTTTAATATATCTGCCCAAAACGAAAACGGAGTAGTTTACTAGAATGAACGAGGATTAATTTTAATATTTTATAGCTGTATTTCGTTTCTGCCAAGTTATTGCTTTAAGACATAGCAAAACTCTCTTTAGAGCTTAACCCAGACTAAATTAAAGAATTAAACTACCAAAACTATAGGCGAACCCACTCATAGGACACAAGTCTTAAAGAACTACCGATGACATAATTTTAATCTTCTAATATTTTCAACTTTGTCTTGAATGCCGCAGGTAGATTTAATACATAGATATACGGAGAATACTGACAACTCATAGAATAATATGACAAAAAACAAAGTCTACCTTGCCCATAAAATTCTGTTGGGATGTGTGTATCATTCGTTACCAAGTTACCTGCATTTATGTGCCGCGACTGAAACTTTGTAACATGAGATATTTCATTCATGAATGTCTTCAGGTCTGTTTAGATTTTTAATTACTATTGATGTTGGTATCTTTACAAGCTACATCGTAAATCCAAGAAAGGTAAGATTTTAAAGTACAAGAAGCAAATTGCTGTGTTCGTAGACAGATGAAACTTTACCATTAAAGAAATTGAGTCATATTTATCATTTTTTCACAAATCAATTCACACTGATAGCTTGAAACAGGTCAAATGCGTGATTCATACAAATAAACAAATGCAGTGGTGGTTAATTGTTCCCGTAGGTTCCAGTCGATTTATAAAAGGTGCATTAGTCACATCCATTTGCACATTAATTCTAAACTTTATACAACTAAACATTACGATCATCCTATCACACAAACACAATTAGTTTCCTAAACAAGAAGTACATTGAAAATATTTATATTATATACATATATTATTAGACGTAGCTTTAATACACCTGGATAGAGCGTTTAAGCTGGAAGGACTGACAAGGAAAACTTAAAATCCCATATACCGCTTGGAAATAGTCCAGGACGAGATGCAAGCATTCAATGGAGAACGAGGCATTGTATCTGTTTCAAAGAACAATTTTGCAAGCGTCGGAAATGCGTCTGAGGCTGGGAGTAACAAACCAGTGGCATTTGGAGTCACGTGGTTTCCTGTGGATTCGACAGAGACTCTTAAACTTCGAGATTTCTGGGGCCCCCTAATTGATGCAAGGGAATGCCGCGTGTTCTCGGAATATTCATGTCCAAGTATTTCGTTTTCTGATGATACGGAAAACAATCCAATAGAGGAACCCAACAAAATCCTTAATCCGGTAGTAAATAACATCAACGCGAGTCTAAACAATGGGTTAGTGGAAAGTTTGCTGGAATGTTCGCAATGCCAATGCCTCAACATATAAAAACATATAATGCGCATACTGTGGATCAACGTATAAAATCACGAAGAAAGTTACATCTACTGCTATACCTCGTGAAAGGTTGAAAGTCTTATAAAACATATTTAGAAAAGGAATTCTGGAACAAATCCATGTGTATTTTTAAAACGAACAATTTGCACGTTCATCTTTTCGAAAGTTCATGAATAATTTAGAAATTTATAAAATTCAAATAACAAAACAAGTTTAGAGATAAACTATTCACATATTTATACTGCGATACTCTACTTGCGTGGTCTTGCGACTGATCTAATATTGTGAGCGGGGAATGATGAATCATTAGGATCACATTACTCACATTAAAAAGACGTAATATAATAATAAGCTGAACACGCTGAATAATTATATAACTGTAAGGCGATTTGGAGATGATGTGATAAACAGAGGAGTTAAGAGAATGGGATGTGAGGTTGAGGAGTTAATCGGGTCTTGGGCTTGGAGAAGTAGAGTTAGAGCCTTAGAAGGAAAAATAATAGTGAACAGATTCGTATACAGAGCTAAGGCATTGAATAAAGAATCTACAATATTAATTGATTCCTCCCAACACGCTCACAATATTAATGCGATAAAACATTTAAAAAAATGCAGTTGTTTAAAAACTATTACGGAATGAACAAACTTTTGACGTCAACTATCTACTACAACTACAACTACTTCAATTATTAAAACAGTAATCCTGTTTAAACTTTGGCAACACACGAAGATTTCTGAAACGGCCAAAGGGATAAAGGCCAGTTTCACTTTATAAATAATCAAGTGAAACTGGCCTTTATCCAATTCCGAAGACTTTTAAAAGTACCAGTCCAATTGCAGACAAGTGCCGTAACCAAAATTGGACCCCGTAAAAACGTTGATATTACAGACGTTGATGTGCGTGACCTTGTGTCAGTGCAAATCTCACATACTTGCAATTAGGATACTTCATATGTGTAATACCCTTAACTTATCTCACCTACCCCGTTTTCTCTTTAACATCAACTCTTTCAAACTGAGCAAATTCTTGGGAATTAAACAGCTGAATGCAAGACACATTAATAAAACTAGATTTTGATTTAAGGTTTCAAATTGCAGGAATCAAAGAAGAAAAGTCCAGTATGGAATAGTTTGAAAGACAAAGACAAAGTCAGGGTTTCTCCCCATGCTTGGTTTTAAGCGAGATACTCATGAATTAGTTAACACTGCTGAGGTAGGGGAGTAATAGGTGGGTCGAAAAGAAAAGATAAAATTCTGCATCTCACCAAATGCATTTTTCGTATCTCGCCCAGTGCAATTTTTCTCTCTCCTTATGGAGATTTTAAACAGGGAGAATGCGAAATTAAGCATTGAGTTAGATACGGAATTTTCACTTTTTTCTCAACTCCACCCATCAACCACTCCCCCACCTCAAGGTTTCTGACCTAATCATGGACATCACGCTTAAAACCCAGCATGGATAGAAACCCTGACACGTATCATTAAGTTTAGGGTCAAAGGTAACATTTTTACCATAATTGTTTATTTTTGCTTTAAGCGTCTTAAATGGTTGCATTGTTAATTCGGGTATCTCTCCAGATGCTTTGTTAATAAAGTTGATGCAGATGATGCCATTCGCAACGGAGACAAGGACGAATAAGTTGATGTGGACAGGAATAACATTGAACACACGTATGCAAATATACAGCCCTAAGATAATGACCAACTGCCAGCCTGCAAGGTTGCTTAGGACGAGTGTTGAGGCATTGATTTCGTTTAGGAAGGACGGAAAGGCCTGGTAACGTCTCCATTTGAGAACGTTTTGTAATCTAAATCGAGTTGATGCAGCCCTAAGCCGATAAATATATACATTCGTATGTTAATTCGGCAACAGGTGCTCAGATTTCTGATGTAACTTACCTAAGAGCGTGTTGGACATATCGACGGAGCGTAGTTTGAAACAAATAGTTTCCCGGAATGTTTGACATGGCCGGAGCTCCAACGAGGAATGAAATGAACAAGGCGTCTTCAGTTCCTAAAGCAATCCTTAGTCCGTACGTTGCAAACGGAGAGTTTCGCCATTGAGGAAGTTCAACAATTCCTTTGTTATCACAAGGAAAAATTATCGAAGTCAAAGAGAGATGTAGACAAGGAACCAAGATATCCAAGGCAAAGAAAGCTGCTGGAAGGAATAGACAAGTCGCTGGACTCGTAACGCAGAGTACCGGCCACACTGCGTCTTCTGCTTTCAGCTGAAATATCATGTCCAACTCTGCGAAACATTTACGTGTTAATTTTGTGCTTAAATATTTTATCAGATGACTTACCTGGTTCTTAAGACATACGGAGCTTTTGCAAAGTGTGCCTTTGATTAAAGAGTATCGCTGTAAGGGACTTATGGAGGATACATACAACATGGATGATGAACCACGCAGGGTCGATGAACGGGGTGGAGTAATATTCTTCTTGAGAGCACAATAAAATTCAAATAATGTGGACATCAACTAACGCGGTGGAGATTCTGAGGCAAGCGAAATACACTAAACGTCTGCATAGATTGGATTTGGTGACAAACAGTTTCTTGGGACGGTCGTAGAAGAATAGAAACTGCAAAGGAGTCATCATTATGTTGGATAACCAAATGTGCATTTCGTGGGAAGAACGGAATAGTTTGTCGGTATGCTGGTGTAACGGTCTGTTTACGCTGCGCTGAATTGAATCTTGGCGTCCTTGGAATGACCACTGAGGAGGGCAGGGCTTCGTCGATTTAGAGGAAATAAACCTTTGTAGAGGTAAAAATAGCGTACAATAATACGAATTATTAATTAACTTGTCAATAATCCAGATGACCACGATTTTAACAAGGACGCAAGTTGAGACATGTACTTAAATAAATCTTAACTTAAGAAACAGAATATCTCAACTCGAGAGCATTAGACTGAATGGATATAATTCATGAATTCTCGAGGTTGACAAGGGAAAAGACGCTAGGGATTAAATTAGATTAATTAGATATATTAAGGAATGTCACATCTAAAGGTGAATGAACTCCTATGTTTTAAATATTGTAGATTATGAAAATGAATAAATATAATAATCTAACATCTTAGAATACATATTAAGATTGGGCCCAGGGAGTGTGGTTGGGTAACCTAATACACAGCAAAAATGGGGTTGTAATTGGGCAACTTACTGTAAAGCCCAAATGGGGTTGTTGTTGGATACTGCATGTGCGGGCACGGAAGTTGAGGTTAGCACAGTGTATGTAGAGGCAATGAGGTTGTTGTTGGCACAGTGTATGCGTAGGCAATGAGGGTGTGGTAATAACTTAGTCGTTACTTAACCTACTTTAATTTGGAACATCTTATATTAATGAGTAAGGTATCGCAAAGGAAGAAAAACAAAGAATATCCATTAGTTAATTAATGTTTACTAAATACAGCGACTTACCCTATGTGATTTTATCACAGTAGGACACACATTATTATGTGGGAGAATACTTAGAACATTGAAGTAGGTGTAAAATGTTACACGAGAAAAGTAAACGTTTGAAACTGGCTTTTGTGCGTATTCCATTGTTAAACTTGGAACCGGTTCAGTTGGAAATATTAACTTATTAGTTAAATTAGTCTACTCACAAAGTTACATTTTGTTCGACCGGTTAGATTGATTGATCGATAGGCTTTATTATTGTGTTATTCCTCATTTAGTACATTCATACTAGTCTTCCATTAGTAACACATAGGGAAAGTATTGAAATCATTAGACTTAGTAAACAAACATTTCCTCACGTTTTTCAAGTAAATAGTTGCACAATTTTAACTTAAAACTATTACTATGTACTATATTCCTAAGTTTACTTGGTAGCTCGTTCCAAATCTTACTGCTAAAATATTTGACAGATTTTTTAAAGAATTTGGTGTTGTGTACATCAACTTTACAGAAGCTCTCTTTTCTTGTTTCTCTACCTGAGACATCAGTATCTACCTTAAACGACAAACAAAACTCTTTAAATACTATCGGATCGATTGGATAGTTATTAGTTATCACCAAATTTGGAATGCTTTCAAAAGTATCAGGCAGCCAAAAATGATCCTGCAAAATGTTTGCTTGCTTGTTTCGTCGTTTCTAATCAAGGTTTGAAGTGTAATATTGTTACTGCAAAAGTTTAGGCAATTACACCTTTAACATATCTGCCCAAATAGAGAAGGGAGTAGTGTACTGGAATGAACGTGGATTAATTTTTAGCTCTATTTTAATCTGACAAGTGATTGTTTTAAGACATAGCAAATCACTCTTTAGAGCTAAACCCCGACTCAATTAATGAATTGAGCTACCAATACCATACGCGAGCCCACTCATAGGACATAACCCTTAAAGAAGTATTGATGATACTAACTGATAATAATAATGATAAATATTTTAAACTTTGCCTTAGATTCCCTAGCTGGATTTTATGCATAGATATACGGAGAATGCTAACGACATAACAACAATTGATAGAATAACATGACTAAAAAAATTCTAGCCCATAAAATTGTGTTGGGATATGCGTATCCAGAAAAAGTTACCTGGTATTTTTACAAGCTACATCAAAAATTCACGAAAGGTCAGATTTGAAAGAACAAAAAGCAAGTGGCTGTGCATGTCTACCAATGAAACTTTACCACTAAAGAATTGAGTGTTATTTATCAAATAATGTTTACACAAATGAATTCACATTAGACACGACTATAACTTGAAATAGGTATGCGTGATCCACACAAATAAACAACTGAAGTTGTGGTTAGTTGTTCGCATAGGTTCTGCCGGTTTATTAAACGTGCATTAAACACATCCATTTATACAATAATTATAAGCTAAAATACGTTTATATAACTAAAAATCACGGATCATTCTATCACATAAACACAATTGGTTGCTTAAACAAGAAGCACATCAATCAATATTTTAGTATCACCAAATGAACCACACAAGACAAACCTGAGTTTTCAAAGGTTTGTTATCAAATGTTGTGTAAAAATAAATAATTCGTGTTTAGTAAAATGCGCAAAAATGAATGAATACGCATTGCAACTAAAAGGAACAACAATAAAATTGGACATTGCATGTGTCACGTAATGAAAGGAATACTTCACGATGAATCTCCAGAATTTTAACCAGGAGGGCGTTTTCTTGTACGTTCTAATCATTCTAGTTTCAGAGTTCAAAGGAATAATGCAAGTGAATCAGCAACTCCTGTGGTACGTAGTTTTCGTGGGATCCTTTCCAAGGGCTTTTTCACTGGCCGCATGGCCAGTGGCCTTAGTTCAGACGACCCTTATGCCCCCTGTTAACTTTGCGACAGTAGTTTATGTGTCGTCACAGCTCTCCAGTAACCCCGACCATCACCATCGCACCTACTCCTTTGCCATCATTGATAGAGACACAAACGAAACAATTGCTTCCCAGGAAGTCTCAGTTCCCCCGGATTCAATTCTGACTGAATTGGTTAACCTCCCGACGATTGGAGTGACCTTTAACAAACGGTACGCGTTTCGTGCTCTTCTTTTTCTCTCCAAGACATCTGCACCAACCCCAACTGATCTCATTAAGGAGGAGTACATTGCCTTAGATGTTGACTTGAGAAAGACTCCAATCTCTATCCACATGAACGAATACGCCAGACGTGGCGGCACGGTTCCCTTTACTATAATTCTTTTGGACAATTACCTTCGTCCATTCCAAAAGAAGAGACATGCAAGCATCTCATTATGGAGTAGGACATTTTATACTGATAAAGAGATACTGAGGAAGAACTGGACATCC
>JAQGAB010002366.1:0-12267 GCA_034696565.1 Isotomurus graminis
ATTTTTCAGAAAGGCCGTGAGATTTAGAAGCCCTTGAGAAAGCAGATCGACGCAAATTAAAATGCAAACTGGATGAGTGTCACTAGCTGTATGTGTGTAAAAATAAGGGGAAGCATGTAAATACTTCATTTGGTAAATAAACTCGGTTATATTACTTACATTCAATGGAATGCATTTTTATGTTTATTCATTGCTCAAATAAGTTTCAAGCCTTGACAAGAATGCAGAGTTGAACACTCTAGATTAAAATCTGTCAAGCACGTTCTTCTTCTTAAAACTAATACCCTGTTACAAAAAAACTTACTTTGAGCCCAGTTATGTCAGATCGAAATTCGAAAGTAAAAATCATTTACGTTACATAATATAAAATTGCGACTTAAGGACGACGCCCGTCCATATAGCACATTTGAGAGCCGACTTAATACAGTCATGCCCTGGAAGCAATTGAAAACTTCACAGTGACTCATTAATCGTAATACATTATGTTTGGGTTGTCTTTTGAGTTATCAACATCGTCTGTTGTGTATAAGTGGAATCTGGACGGTTTAACACACAGTCTTCTTCGATTCGATGCCATCACATATGTTAATACAAGACTAAGGAAGACTAAGGAATTGGTTCAGATACCTAATCTGCCTTGCTGACACTATGCTAATTAAAATCTTCGGTTGTACTAGTTCTGAAAGTCAAGTCCTGAAGTCCTAAGATGTGAGGTATTAAGAAAAGGCTATTTAACTGAGAGAGAGGTAACTTCCCGAGCGATTCCACACAAATTGGATCCAATAGCGATGTACATGTACCCGTTGTCTCCGTAAGCTGGTCCCCACGAATTTCTGACGATGTAATGTGGAGGATTACCGGTCTTATCGTAACCGACAATCTGAATTTGAAACAAAGAAGTAATGAGCAACTTCATCAAAGAGTTTCATCATTTAATCATAAAACAAGACGATATGAAGCTGCATATCTAACCTGTATGGCATGATTGTTGTTTTCATCACAATTCCACTGAATCACACCTCCTACGTAAAACTGCCAATTAGTTGCATCGACTGCAGCAGCTACTGGACCATGGTGAGCTAAAACTGTGAGTAGTAAGTCTTCCGCACCCACGTAGCTGTACAAAAATAATACAATAAACTGCTGGAAACTCTTAAACTAAAATATAATATTATTATATGTGCATACTTATCGCATGTATAGTTGGAATTAACTTGAACACCAGCTGTTGGAGTAGCTTGAAGTCTGCAAGGGTCATCTCGTAAAGTTAGAGGATATTGACTTTCAGGAACAAGTTTGTTTCCAACCATCCATGCCAGGGCACCGCAAGTGTCCCCTCCATTGCATCCCAAATTACCATTCTTAGCACAGTCAATAACATGCTGAATACTTAAACGCTCCAGTTTCCCAGTTTCAATCGCTCGCATGCTTTCCACAGTTTCCTGAGAGTCATGAACAAATAATCAAATTTGACATTTATGCATAAATAAGTAAATATGGAAATTGATGATTAACTTACCACAGTTGAGAATGCCCAACATGCACCGCACTCTTTCTGGTGAAGAACAGGAGATACAACTCCCTTGGTACGCCAATCAACCTTATCTGGAATAGGTCCAGCGATTGAGAGTGCTCTCTTTCTTCTGGCAACCAAATTATTCATTTCCACAGTTGAAAAATCAAAGTTCTCTCCGTGTTGATGATGATGGTGATGAGAGTCGTGATTTCTGTGACCCCTGTTTTCTCTGTCTTTGATTTTTCTGCCAATTTCTGGATTCAAGTATTTCTTTAGAAAGTCATCAGGGCTTATGTCAGAAAATTCAGTGAGACCCCAAACCGCAAAGCCTTCATTTTTGGGCATTCCATGTTTCCATTTCTTATGAGAAACATATTTTCGAATAGTGTCTTTGTTCTTCTTTAATTCTTCACCATCCCCAATGCTTCCTTTCAGAGTAGGACTCATGGACAGAAGAATATTTTCGTCATCCCTCGAATTCAACTCTTCTACTTTGTCCAACACCGTCTGCATAAACACAATTTTGAAAATGAAACAACTGAAGTGAATTTGATAGCACAGAAGAATTACAATCCATTAACTTCATACCTTGAAATGTGGAAGCTTTTCTGCGATTGCTTCATCACTGTAGGACTTGTTAAAAATCTTTGAATAATTTTTAAACGCCATTTCAAGTTGTTCCCTATCGTTTCCTTTAAGATGAAATGGAATTCCGACGAAGCAAAGACACGCAATGCCAGTCCACATGAGAAAAGCCTTCGACCTCGGCTCCATTATTGCAATCTGAAAAACACGTTAACCTTTAAACACCGTTAAGTTTTAAGTTATCAGTACGCCGGAATATTACCGGATGAATATTACAAAATAAAATTGAATCGAAAAGTTAAGCCGTCTTGTGTTGATTAATACTCCAGCAGAGACCTACTTCTTTTGTACTCGCGAATAGTTACTAGTTCCTACCTTACGCTGGCTTTATTTGACAACATGCAAAAAAACATAAGATAAGAAACGAGAGGAGCGGATCTGACAACCTTTCATTAGGAGGATGATGGCAGATTTGTTATGTAAATTGTAGGGTATGCAAAAAAGCTGTTTTTCTGCTTTGGCATTGAAGACGAAGACATTGTTTTGCGCTCAGCGGACTCGCGATCAACTTGTTCACCTCCAAAAGGAAACAGAAACATGATATGGTGATCTGTGGTCTTGGTAGTCGGATGGATATAATTTCCATTATATTCAAATACATATTCTGCAAAACAATGGGCTTTTAGGCTGGGAATCAGACTCGGATTTCGTGAATATCGTGACTCCAGGAAAAGAAGCCTAACAAATGTCTCACATTACCCTGATCAGAATAGAATCGGAACTTTCATGAAAACCGACAAACGTAATGAATGTAAGATACGGACTACGTTATTTTTAAATCTAAGGCACCCCAAGCATTCACTTTACTAATGTCAATAATACGAAACCGGGTGCGAAAACATGACTGCCAATTAAAGTCAAAAGTAAAGTATTAGG
Source organism: Isotomurus graminis (assembly GCA_034696565.1). Lineage (NCBI taxonomy): Eukaryota > Metazoa > Arthropoda > Collembola > Entomobryomorpha > Isotomidae > Isotomurus > Isotomurus graminis. The sequence continues at coordinate 3,038 of JAQGAB010002366.1, forward strand.
TACACAGTAAGTTAGATAAGCGCTTTACCTCTGTCCTCCAGGAGAGTTGACCTTAACGAATTAACGCGTAAAAAGTAGTTGCAGTGCACTTTGAAGTTTGAAGGCAGGAAATAAATAGGGGAGCACCAAACTTAATGGAGATCTACGACACTAATAATCAGATTAAAAGTGAGATAAGAAACTCCCTACTTGACTTCAGAGTATGTGAATGACGAGTTTGAATCTCCCGCGTCGGAAGGCACAACAAGTGGACTGTCAACTACCTAAAGCTGAAGATTGACTGCTCAGGAGGATTGTGGATGGCCATATATATTCTCATCCAGCAGGGCTTCCTTTACGTCTCTTTTCTATCCCGTGAGAATGACAAAAGACCCAAAAGACATTTTAATTTACATGTGCAGAGAGTTTGGAGATTATTCTTCGATATGAGAAGCTGCGTTCGAACTTGCATGATCTGGAATTAAGCTTTACTTACACATTACCACAGCTTGTGTTTGGCTTTGACTCAAACTTGATGAAGTTCGTAGATTGTTTAAATAATGAATATTTTTATAAAAATATGCAAATTGTAATGACCCAAGTGTATTTTGTACTTTACATCACTTTCTTCCATAATCTCTTGTCTTCCGCGTTTAAGGCATCTGTTTCTGCATCCGTACACAAAGTGTTCTGAGGTGGTACAGGTTTAGCGGGTTAGGACACAATGAGAAACCTCTTCAAACCGCCACTATACCTCGTATATCCCCTAATATGCATGAATTGAGTTAATGTTGAAAAAAAATATGATGGGTAAACTTGAGTGAGGCAGTTGCGCGAGAGTGCATGTGTAGTGTATATAGAGATGATCCACCCCATAGTGAGTTGTTTTGTGAGAGGTTAGAAGGCAGAAGCGACTACCACGCCAATGTGTGCGAATCCAACCACCGACAAACTATTCATTCAGTCGACGTGCTCTGCCTGTGAGTAAAGTTGCTCTCGCTCCTTTTAATTTCCACACCGTCACTTGCATCGTTTCCAGCAACCGTCATGGCAGAGAAACTTCAAATTTCGAAAAAGCGGAAGGTAAGTGTGACTTGTGTTTGTATACTATAAAAGTTTTGGGTGGGTTGTGGGTGTGGAAGGGGAGATTTTTCGGATTAATTGTGAAGCTCCTGCTGGCGGCATGTTGTGGTGGAGCCGCATGGTCGTATGTGGGTGAATGGAGAAAGCCGGTGGCCTCAAATGTTCCGTGGGGATGATGGAGGGGGTGGTGGGTGCGATTGCTGGTAGTTTTTGATTTGAATGTTGGGTGGATAAGAAGTTTGTTACAAATGAATGAGCTTGAAATTTCAGTGAGTTGAATAATTGAAATTGATTTTTGTATGTGAATAGTTTGTCCGCGAGGGACTGTTCCGCGCTGAGTTGAATGAGTTCTTGATGAGAGAATTGGCCGAAGATGGTTACTCAGGGTTGGAGATCCGAGTGGCTCCTAACCGTACGGAGATCATCATTATGGCTACGAGGACACAGAATGTGTTGGGAGATAAAGGAAGAAGGATCCGAGAGCTGACGTCTGTGGTGACCAAGCGATTTGGATTTGCTCCTGGTTCCATTGAGCTGTACGCCGAGAAGGTCGGAGTGCGAGGACTCTGCGCCATCGCTCAGGCTGAGTCTCTTCGGTACAAATTGGTTGGAGGACTTGCTGTTCGAAGGGCTTGCTACGGTTAGTTTGTGACCCAGATGTGGAGGATTGTTCTTAAAAATTAGAATGAGGATTTTTATGACTAAATTAAATTTTATAGGAGTGTTGAGATTCATCATGGAATCTGGCGCCAAGGGATGTGAAGTCGTTGTCTCTGGAAAGCTGAGAGGTCAGCGAGCCAAGTCCATGAAGTTCGTTGATGGATTGATGATTCACAGTGGTGACCCAACCAACCACTATGTCGACACTGCTACTCGCCACGTCCTGCTTCGGTAAGGACACTACAACAACAGTTGTGTTTTTGTTTCTTGGATTTGGTCATTTCATCATTTTTCTTCTTGACTTTCAGACAAGGAGTGCTGGGAATCAAAGTGAAGATTATGCTTCCTTGGGATCCTAATGGCAAAATCGGACCTAAGAAACCTCTTCCTGATCACGTCAATGTTGCGGAACCCAAGGATGAGCAGCCATTCAAGGACGCTGTCATCGTTCCTGTCAAGTCTGTCGCAGAAGTTCCCAATATTGTGGCTTAAACTTGACATACCATCATCTCTTATGTACTAAGTTTAAGAACGCAATGTTGAATAAAGTGTGAGAGGTTTTGGAAATATTACTATGTACATCTTTATTTTTGCCGATTATTTAAATCAGTTAATTTACTGACCTTAATTGTAGAGTATAGCATTATATAGAATTCACATATGACAAGGGAGATATTTACTAACTTAACACCCCACCAAAATACTTAAGCTCGAGTTCAGTGATTTCACGTTTACTTAGAAGCAGGAATGAGCCTGTAGCATCCCCATTTTTGTTTCTTGATGTTCACTGCTCTTCAGAATGTCAGTACTTGTCTTCTTACTGTAGTCTTAGTTTAGTGCCTTGGTATGCGATTTATTGTGGGTAGCACGTTTTAATTTGACGTTTGAAGTTACAATCATACAGACGGGGTCATTTTAATTTGCTCTCATTATTGTAAGTGATCTTAAGACTAGCAGTATTTTGTAACATCAACAGTAGTTACACATAATACGTAATTGTTCGATCTACTAACCACGCAAGTTCACATTCATATTTAAGAATAGAATAATGAGTAAAAACCGAAGTAGGAAAACGTTATAAAAGTAAAAGCAAAGTATAATTTTACGCACTGGGGCTATACTCACTTTTACAACATTTAAACATTTAGGTTTAATACGGACTTACGGACAACCAATCAAACAGACGCAGGTTGGCTACAGCTTACGGATCACATAAAGCTTGTTATAACTATAATGGATTTTTTACAGATAAGTTCTGATTCTTGACATTTTATGGGAATTTGAAGGAAAGAATTGGTTACAATTTCCATAAGTGACTTAGCTTGGAATTGGTGGGGCTAATCTTGAAATCAAGTTTATTCCATATTTGCAAGCTTGTGTGAGAAACGCTGGAGCCATTTGGTGATTAGCAAAGTGCTCCACATGCATTCTGAACTCGTAGAACATCTGCCTTGTGTACTGGTTTCGACGGGAGGCATATCGTAGCGTAAGGAACCGGTAGTACAGAAAAGGAGTAACCAAAGAAGCACGTCCCCTAAGATCACAGATACATATTAACTCACAAACTTTACTTTGTCAGATACTTTGCACAATTTAGTAACTATTTTGACCTTACATGAAAGGATAGATCAGAGCGAAAATCATAGTGAATATCTCAGCTCCAGCAATCAGTCTGAGCAAGGTGGTTGATTGGTACTCAATTAGCGAGATCAGAAGTCGACCCAGCCACGCGGAATGCCGTCCCAGAGCCTATTTGACAACCCCAAAGTCATCATGAGTAACGTGTAACGCTTCTTACTGTTCTTGCTATGGAGTTTCACAAAAGTGAACATTACTTACATCCAACATTGACAGACTGAAACTGGCAAAATGCAGAAGAGCAAAGCCGGTAATCGGAACCAAGGCCACTGCAATGAAAAAAGTTATTTTTATGTTTCATTTTAGACAATTGAGTTAAATCTGAATGTTTTACTTACGAGTAGCAGGGGTACAATATACGAAAATCAAAGAGTAGAAGAGGTAATGACACGAATCTTCCAACAGAAGCTGAGCAAGAAAGGCACGGGTAAAGCTGACATTTGGGAGTCTTTGGTGAAGACGAAGAGCTGAAGTTGCTGCTCCTGCGAGAATCGCTTTGTAGTAATAGCTGACAGGACTTCTGCATTTCAAATGAAAAGAACACTGTAGTTATACAAATACATAACCCTTCCAATCCAAGAAAGCATAATGTTGTCATGTTACTGTACCCAAAAACTGGAAACAGAAACGCGAAAGTGAAGACCAAAGTCAGAAGCCTAGTGATCCACATCGCAAAATCGATCTTCTTAGTGATCACCAGCTGCCTGAGTCCATCCCAATTCAAAGGTGATAGCTCTGGTGCCTGAGTTTCGATTGGAGTCGTAGGCGTAGGCCCATCGGAATTACCGTCGTCTCCCATGTTCACCTCTTTTACTTCGTTTCTAAAAATCAAAATTTCAAAAAATAAATTTCACGCACTGCAATTCATCTCCACATACACTAAAAGAACCTCTGCAGTCGAATAATAAAACTAGAAGCCAATTTGGACGAAACAAAAGTAGCAGAAAATGATCGCTATTAGTCCAAAAAGTCCCAAATATGCATTTTTATGGATCGATAAGTCAATTTAAATCCAACGAATAGAAACCCAAGATACCCACTACACACTTAATACAAAACTCTTTCCACTCTACCTTCAATGAATTTCAAGGGAAAGTCGAAACTCCGAGTTTTGTTCCTTAACGAATACTCTACTTCTACCACACTACAATTCTACCCTACCCTCTCTACCTGGCTTAATCAAATAAGCGTGTCCTCCTTCGTCAAATAATGTCATCCAAAATAAATTAATATCCTCTTCTCTAATATGCGAAGAAGTCAAATAAAAAACTGTCAACTCTTTCCTATACAAAACCTATCAATTCAGATATCATTGTTAGGACTAAAAATCTTGCATAACAAAAAAGAGAATTTACGCAAACCATTTGAGAAAATTAAATGCCCCACTCATGCAAATGAATAATTAATTTCCCACTAAATTAGGTCATCCTTTGCTGTTTGTACAACTCCCCGCTCTCCAATACTAAATATTCCTTACACATACGTGTTACACACAATGAATCTTGAGTCACCGATTAATTTCTTGTAATGTGTGTGAACTAAAAGTTCCTATGATTTCTGGTTCCGAATAAAATGTTTTCAATATTCAAAGAACAAGGACTCTACCTTTCGATGTCTTCAGATTTCCACCTGCGGAAGTTATACGGAGTTCCCACAAAATCGTCTCAGAAACTTTAAGAATCCTACAAAAAACAATGAAAATCTATAACAACGTGCCCCACTCACTGATTGAGTGTGAAAACCGACTTGATATTGTTATTGACCTACCGTTCCTTGAGTAGATTTGGGTCACAGAAACCTGCCACTGATACGCTCCTTGCTTAACGTACCTTTAGTTGTGTTTATAGTTGCAACTTGCAATATTGATGAGATGATGTAACGTCCACTGGGGATGATTATTTAGTGAAGCAACAGCGATAGAGCGAAAGGACACACAAACAACCGCATGAAGTCTTTTATGTGACGAAGTGAGACAACAACTGACTCTGTGTGACTGTGACTGCTAATAATGCGAGTGGTGGTGGTGATGGTGGTGGCTCAAGTGACGAAGAGAAACTTGTTTCTCACTTCCAGAATAGTCTCAGCCCAAACGAATCTCCCGCCAAAGCGCGAAATTTTAAATGTCTGAATTTCCTCTGCTTTTTTCACACGCATAGTGAATGAGGAACATATGTCTGTTGTGATTGGTAAGGCTCATTTTAACAGCAACTTGTTTACTAATGCTTTTAAGTATATTTCGACTTAAGTGTTCTTAAGTATCGGCTGTTGGTGGTGGAAGGATTTTAGACGAAGAAAGTTAGGGGCGGGCGTGTTGTAGGGAAGAAGTGTATTGGCTTGAAGCCGGTTGAATAAGGTGAGAATAAGTCTCTCGGATGTGCTTGCTTGTGTCAAATGTAAATGTTGTTGGTCATTTCATCATGTGGATGGGTAATGATGTGATGCATTAAGTGGTGGTAATGACTTGTGTTTATTGGGCAGCTGGTGGTGTAGATGTGGTAATGTTTATGATTAGTTTTGGGTTGTAGAAGGTGTGTGGATCGTGGAGGAATGGCAAGTAAAGATGGTGGAGGTAGGGAAAGTGTCAACGCTGGTGGGGGTGAAGATCAGGTCCTTGACGCTCTTGCATCGATTAAAAGTCAAGTTGCGTGTGTTCTGAAACATCTGCAGACTGCGAGGCAGGCAGCGGAAGGCTAGTTAATTGTCATTTGTCACTTTGTCCTTAATTTCCTTAGTGGACTTGTAGTTTTTGAGTTTTTCTTTGTAGTGTACTGTTAAAACATTTTTTTAGTCTACAATAATCACCTTTAAACCGTTGGTAGTAGTAGTTTTAACTTGAGCAGTTACATAGTCTATGGGGCAGTTAAGGCAAACGCATGCATGCTATTTAGTACTGAGTATTTTTAACATTGCTTCTGCTATCTTGTGAAGGAATCTATTGATGGTTGTGGGATAAGTTTTTGTTTTCTTGCTGTTATTAATTTAGCTGTGTAGTTTTGGGTCACCTGTGTTGATATTTATTTAATTTATTTAATGTTTTGCCCTGAAATTAATAATTGTATGTTGAACTATCTTCTTAGACAAGGCAGCTGGACAGGACGAAGATACAATGGAGGGTGGTGAAGTCGAAGACACTCAGAAACCCGGAGCAGAAATGTCTCGAGATGATGTGAAAGCTCAGAGGGAAGCAAAGAAAGCTGCTAAGGCTGCGAAGAAGGGAAAAGGGCCGAAAAGTGAGCCTGATGCAGCACCTCTGGTTTCAAAAGCTCCCGAAGTTATAAAACCGAAACCTGCTCCTGCTCCTGTGAAAGGTATTATAAGTAGCATAAGTTTTCTGTTGCAATTCAGTGGATAGGTTGTGTTTATGTTTAACTTTCTTTTGCAGCTGAACCTGCGGAGATCATTAGTCCTGAATCTGCAGATATTCCTTTAAAACCTAAACCAGCTACGAAAGCGGAGAGGCGTGCGATTCAAGAAGCTCAACGCGCAGCTAAGGCTCAAGGTTCCAAAGACAAACAGCCTTTAAAATCTTCGACAGCTCCTCAAAGTGCGAAGGCTGTTTCTTCTCCATCAAATGCAGATTCTTCATCAGCACCTAAAGCTGAACTCAAGAAAGACCCACCAATTGGTGCAGACCAAGGGAAAAAACTAGAGTCTACGCCTAAAACGAAGGGCACAGGATTAGACGATGAAGAGCGTCGTCGAATTGAGCAGCGAAAAAGAAATGATGAATCTCTCTTCTTTCACTGGGACGACTGCAAAACTCACGGGCTTTTTCAGTGGGGTCTGGATAGGGGAGGAGACCAGTTCGGTGATCCTCACTTCGAGGATGTTGAAGCTGTTTTTAAAGAGTTGGGTGAAAGATATTCGAGTTTTGTGGTGCGAGGCTCAAACCAGCGAACCTTGGAACTGTTAAATACTGTGAAAGAATATGTTGCAGAGTACAAAACTCCTGAAGGAAAGGGATTCAAGCAAGAAATTTGCACAATGCTCCAATATTATTTGAGCAAGTTAAAATTGTATCGTCCCTTCGCTATTGGGATGAGTAGTGCGATAGAAGGATTGTATGCAGCAATCCGATATCTGCCTGAAAACGATTCGGAAGATGAAAGTAAAAAACAATTGGAGAGGTGGTGTGACTCGTTCATCGACGAGAAGATTGAAAAGGCTGTAGAATCAATGGCTCAAAAAGGATTCGAAAAGATTTTGGATGGAGACACCATTTTGCTGTACAGTTTGACTGAACCTGTGTACGAAGTCTTCAGATTGGCAGGAAAATCTACCAAGAAATTTAGTTTAATTCTAGCACTCACAAACACAGGAACCTACCTTAGCGATTACAAGCGACTGAAGGAAAGCTTAGGAGAAAGTGCCCTAGAAACTCAAGTTCGTATCAGCTGCATTAATATTTCGAGCACAATGTCGTACATTTCTTCAGTGACCAAAGTCTTCCTTGGTGGTCATGCCTTGTTTACTACTGGAGGTGTTATGGCTCATGCTGGTTCGTCGACAATCGCCCTTTGTGCTTCCCAATTGAATATCCCTGTTCTGTTTTTCTGTGAAACCTACAAGTTTTGCGATAAGTCTCCAACAGACACGTTCTACCAAGATACACTATACTCACAATCAGAAGAAAGGTTAATCTTAAGCTCAGAAGTGCCTGTGAACAAGGTAGCAACTAGTAACAAAGTTTCAGATGTAACTACTGCCAAAATTAGGTACGATGTCACACCGGTGCATCTAGTGACATGTGTTATTACAGACATTGACATGTTGCCTTCTAGTAGTGTACCAGTTGTATTAAGGGTTCAAGAAAGTCGGTCTATGTACAGATAATAGAAAGTACTGTTTATGACATTCTGTACTCTTGTCCTTAGAATCAAAGAGTTAGTAACATTAATTAAATATAACTTAGATAATTGAACCACTGAATGACATGTTTTTTGATAAATTACTATGACAAGATGTAACACTTTTTAACTTACATACTTGTGTTGTAGTTTATGAATTTGTTTTTTTAAACCAACGTTGTAAATGTAACAACAAATGATTGTTTCGGTGTTGGTATTACCCACAGAATAAAATTGTAAAACAAGTAAAACTTCAAAACCAATTATCTAACCCTGAATGCATTAAGTCATAAACCAAGTACAGACCTAGCATTATGAATAATGACACTTCTTATCTGCAGGAAGCCCTCTGGAATTAACAAGTTCTGATGCGATGACTGCGACTATAATAATCTAAAATTGTTTTCTTCCTATCGTACAAACTGGATAATATGGTGATAAGAAATGAATTTCCATGTACAATCTTCTTTTAAATCATTTAGCTTATAGTTCAAAAATCTCGTTGAAAAGCTTGACCGCTGCTGTCTATCCAGGAGTAGTGATTTAACATGCAGCTCTGTATTTCTAAACCAGAAAATAGTAATCATAAAGTACGATATCTTCGAATACCTTACAATTGTTGAAATGTTTGTATGTATTTTTTACCAAAGATTTCCTCTGCCCCGCACTCCTGAGCTATTAGAGATGGACCTTCACCTCCAGGAAAGCTCCACCTTCTCCATAAGCATCGAGCTTCGTCCTACAACGACGATGAAGAAACTTGGAGATGGAATTCCTCATCGAAAGCAATGATCTGCGCAAGCTACCGATGTAAATTTACTGCTGACTTTCTATTTCTACAGCCATGGACCAGATTTTTCCCACTCAAACCGTTGTAAAACACTACTCAAGCATTTGCATTACTGATTCTCCGACGTCCTTTATAATGCCATTGCTTGTGGTGTTCTATCTGAAAATCATACGCTCAAACATTAATTAAAAACAATATGCAAAGTGTCCACTTCATTATGTGTGACCAGTGAC
>JAQGAB010002367.1:0-12262 GCA_034696565.1 Isotomurus graminis
GGAGTTACACTTTGGGAAGTATTTAGCTTCGGACTCACTCCGTTTCCCGAAATGGCTTGGAATCTGGAATTCGTACAGTCTCTTTCAGACGGTTTACGCTTGACACGTCCTCCCATTTGCCCACCCAAATTGTTAGTAAATCACTTAATCATTCTTATAATTCTAATTACGTATAAGAAAACAAACTTTTTTCTGAAATAGATACGAAAAGATTTCCGAGTGTTGGAAGCTCGAACCAAACGAACGAATAAGTCTGGAAAATCTCCAAATCAGTTTAAATGAGACTATTGCAAACGTCAAAACTGAGCTGAAGTAATCAAAATATTACAAACGAAGGTTACCGGCAACACAAACTCTTTCTTGTTTTTGTGCGTACAAAGTTTGCAAAACTTCCATACAACATTTATTAATTGCTAACCCTTTAAATCCTTTCTCACACAACAAATTTAGACCGACATCTTTAAAGTTGTGACAAATTAGGACATAAAACTAAACTCTAGATGCGTATCTAATCCTAATAACTTATTTGTATATTTAGCTGAACAATTTAAAAACTATCATATACTTTCTCACCTGACTTCTCACTTTTTGCCTGTACATTATCTTAAATGATTGAATGTATTTTCTTGAGTCAATTACAATTGTTTAAATGGTGACGAATAAAATTAAGAATAAAAGAATTATGGTTTACCCAAGCCGTCACAAGAACAAACACTACTGATGGGAGGAAGTCTTGGCTTCCCTAATGGAACACTTAAGCTATTCCGTTTCCTGGAAACTTCACGTGGACACTCAGCAACATTGGTAAGTCCATCGGGAACTATCCCTCGGCGTTATTACACCTTTCTGCGTTGTCTCGTACTTTGTTATTAGTTGATAGACTCCGGTGTCTTAAGAGATAAGCGAGGCAAGATCAATTATCACTAAGGATCGAAACTTAAGATACGGAGTGAAGGTCAGAGGATGGTACGTACAGCTGTGTTCCAGATGCAGGGATCTCGTCAGGGAATTGAATGATGTCACACACATGCTCTTCAGATCAACCGAAGATTACATGAACATCCAGTCACAGTTCTATCCATTCATTTAGCTGTGCCCATCTATTGTTTCGTGTACCAATTAATTATCTCTCGTTACAAACAAGAATACGTATGAATTTCGTATGAATTTGTACACAAATTATTTATTGTTCGTTAACAGTTTAAAGCTTAAACATATAAATAAATCAAACACTTTAAAACTGTCTTTCGCCGCCTCTATTATTACATAGAACAATTAATCCTACTAGTTTTGTTGGTAAGGAATATTGTTATTATTGTTTAATGACCGTAGCCTTCATCCTCCAGTTCACAGTCATCACCTAAATCTGGATCACATTCTGAATCGTCTACTACAATTAAAAATTTGCTTAAGCACTTCAAATCATTAACAAATTGAGAGACTAACCTTGAGGATTTACACCAACTGTGTTTCCACAAGCAAATCCAGCAGAGCAGAGACGATCTTGGACATTCAGATTAACGGATTTCCCATCAGCAGTGTTGATTAAGGCGACGACTAGGACCACCGACAGGAACAGGAATATTCTGGAATTAAACATGGTCCCCGTTTCTTCAGAAGATTAAATGATTGTAGACAGAGTAATGAGTACTGGTGATCTTAAAGCATTAAGTTGTGTACTTTTATACTCTCTGCTTGCGAATATATTTGTGTATGAATAGTGAGAGTTATTTTACGAAGAAATGGGAATGATTTGATGTTACTTGGAAATGAAATTACTACTTTTGGTGTGCGTAGTTTTGTACTACAAACAAATCTACGCATTTCTTGCCACAAACGTGTTTGATGAAAGAAAGTTAACTTGCACACTTCCCATTTAACAGACACGTGTGTAGAGTATTGGTGGATTGTTTGCAAAACAGGTTTCATTGATCCCAGTTGATTTTATTCTACAGGGCGGGCCACCACGATTAGAACAAACCTCTATAAGCTCCCATGTTAACTGTTCTAATCGACGTGGCCCACCCTGTACTATCAGTACTCCTTCTGTTCGTAAGTAACATGAAATAAATCTTCTGTTTTGATCCTTTTTGTGGTTTCAACTTCTCTTACTCTTTCTGTTGTATCAAACCAATTAATAAATTGTTTCCTCTAAGATTTTGAATGTGCAGATTGCTTGAGTTATGGAAGTGTGATATCGTCCTAATAAAATCCTTCCAACAAGTGGAGTAGTTAATACAAGACATCCGTCATACACATGATATATCGTACAAACTTTATGTAAAAATAGATTACTCAAAGTGTTTGTGGTTAGAAACTAAATTCGGTGTAGGGTATATTTGTTATTATAAATTTTAGGGCGATTTATTTGATGATATTGAATAGGTTTGTTATTCATGTACAGATTTAATTTGCAAGTACACACAGTCTAGTGAAAATATTAAAGAGATACACAAGTCCTTTAGTAAAAGAAGTACGCAGTGCGACCAGGTTTCATGTATTTAAATTGCTCACATCAGAGTTGATGGAAATGATTCACTTTGGCTTTCAATAAATAGAGTGTGAGGCGAGACTTCATTTCATCTGCAATTCCCTTCTTAATGTATAAACAAGCGCAGTGTTATAATACATTGGTTACTTTGTAAACTCCAGTTTTCTTTAATTTGTCTGAGACAAGCAATTATTTGAAACAGTACGAACCAACCGTTGTCCCGCAAAACTTTACCATTGTCTGTTGAATGTCTGGTCAAAGGTTCAGTAGGAAATGCAACACGGAATTTAGTTCATTCAGTTTATTTAAATCTAAAAGTCTATCATTGCTAAACTGTTAGAGGCCGTGGTTAATTATTAAATTCTTTGGGAACATTCGAAAAGGACTTGCCTGAGTCTTTTCTACTCCAGTCTACATGCCTAAGTGGTCAGTCAGTTAAGCTTATTCTCAACGAACCCCAAAAAAGTCGATCAGGTGAATCTGCTGAGTACTTAGTGCTTAATGAGTAAGTCATTAAAAGAGAATCGCAGATCCAGTCCCATTCTGTTACTCATTACATACGCTTATGAATCTCTTAAAGTCCACAAACAACCCTCAAGTTTAATTTCAGACCATAACCAACGATTTAGTAATTTATTAATTGCTCATGTACACTAAATATGTAACTAAATAAAACACTTCTGAGCAATATCAATCATAGTCATTTCCATCATTGTTGGATGGGTCATCCTCGTTATTGTCATTTCCAAAGTTGTTGTTCGTGTCGTCCGAGTTATCGTCGTCGTTGTCATCTTCTTCTCCAAAGTTACTATTTCCTCTCTCTATAATTATAAAAATTTATATAAGTATCCTAACCCATATATCAATAATTTAACAGCTTACCTGTTGTTCCCACGCAGAATCCATTTACGCAGGTAAGCCCTTCAGAACAATAGCTTACGCCTCTTCGTCCACATTTTTGTGCGTCTGAGGTTTTAATTAAGGCTATCAGTACGAGAACTGCAAGAGACACAAATATTTTGGAATTAACCATGGTCACCGCTTATTTAAAGGAGTCAAGGTTCTGAGGAAAACAGCCTGAATTAATATTTGAAGCCTCCAAAGTAATGAGTACTTTTTGAGATGGGAGTTGGGGTTTTATACTCTCAAGGTTTAAATTATTCCATACTGATACTTACATACGGGGTTATCGTACGAAGAAAGAAGAAGAGTGTTACTGAGAAATGGAAAGCATTTACGGTGTAGAACAAGAATTGTGTATTTCTTGCACCGTATTGTCTGGAATAATCCCCTTGGGTCCATTAATATTCCAAACCTCCTTATTAGGCCAGGCAGTTAATTAATGGTGTCTTTATGTAACTTATAATCTATTTCCGATCTTGACAGCTCTACTGAGCCCTACACGCCGAAATACATACTTGTTTGCAGTCTGAGACATTGCAATAGTGTGCAAAGGAGATCTTGTAATCATATGTGGGCTTTTATTATGGAGGGGCAATTATTTCGGGTACGGTATATCCGATATTGTAAAAGTAAACGCATAAGACCAGTTTCATAGAGGATTTACGTTGCACACCGGATTTTAGGTTGAACTCTGGTAGGTCATTATTGCCAACAGTGGAATCCATTCTTGACCATTCGATGGGTATGTAGAATATTCGTCTCCATAACAATAGGGTTATTGGTCATTTAAAAACAGGTTTCATTTATCGATGTGTTTGTTATTTCATCCTTGCTTAAGGAATTTGGTTGTTTGATAAAGTTTATGAACGTGTTATTACTTCTTTAGTAGACTTGTTCTTTATGGATTAAAATTATCAATAAATTAGCAATTACACTAAATGATAATAAATGTTTACTACTGCGTATTAGTCCATCACCTATATTCGTCTATATTCGTCACAAATGCTAGATGCATATTCTTACAACACACTTATTAGAACTACAATTTTGGATTTATTATTTTTGTTTAAGAACAAAGGAAGGGTAAACACCTGTACGTTTAATCCCTGGAGTTGCTTAGGTTCAATCTAAGGAAATGACAAGAATATTGTGTTACACACATTAATTTTGATACCCATTTAAACTAAATATTTTTAGTTTTATACTTCAGATTTCTTGGTTAGAATCCATGTGACCTACTCCTGAAAATAATTCAGTATACAATTATTTGACGCTTTTTAATTAATGTTGCAGGTGACATAAGCTTTTAAATTAAATGTAGAACATTATTTTATTCACAGAGTATACCGTTGACCAATGTAAGTTGGTGGCAATCTGTAGGCATTACTAAATTATTTAGTAATTTGTAAGTCTAAAATGTTTAAGAAATATATAGAAAATTGCAATGTCATAAAATTCTTATTGTCCAATAGATTAATTAACACAAGACATCAGTATATTTTTCAAGGGGATTTGTTTAAAATAATTACAAGAAGATGCCTGAGACAGAACAGCTTGAAACATTAATTACTGGCTTATGATCAAAGTTTTGTGTATATCATCTCCTTTAATGTAGAGTATTATGAAACACAAAAACACCGAGGAACTAGTTTTGAGTGACAGAAAATATCTATAGAGTGTAATGACAACTGTGCAGCTGATTGAAAGAGGAAAGGATAGAACCAAGTAGTCAATTTCAGTGTCAACAAGGTTATTGACAATAGTTTTGTGTCTCACGCTCTCACACCCACTTGATCAATACATAGTAAAGCAATGATTACAATGATTACTTAAGCATCTATGCATAAACCGTGTGTCGCAAACTTATCACTTATTGTCTGTCCCAATCAACTGATAAACTATGGGAAAATGTACATGGAATTGTCAAATGTTAATTGCAAAAAGAACCTTTAGCAAACAAATTCACAAACACTTGGCAGCCAACAGGAGAAATAAAACACCACATGCTATACTGCTTAAGAACTTTCTACGAGACACTACGATTTGTCGTTTTAATTCATAGATATATCTAAATGGTATTTATGCAGTTAGTAATAAAGATTCATACAACTCAAAGGAATAATTAAACTGTTGATACCAATTTTATTCCAAATTAGTTTATTTTATTTTCATGCTGTATGGTTCGGAGTATTTAGTTGAATTCCTGTTGATCCTGAAAATGTCCGTGTTTACTGAGTCATTGTAGTGTTCGTTGGAATCCTAAAGTAAAGATGGAATTTTATTGTTTTTGCAACCGCTGCTCGTTACTGTTTCATATGCAGCTCAGAAATTCATTGCCTATCATTCCCAAATTGAAACCTTTAATTATCTCACCTGCATTCTACAGCAGTGCATTCCATATTTTCTGGACATGGGCAACCACTAGCACACAAATCTCCTTCTTGGGTTGGAAGAGGCAAACACTGGGGCCAGATTGTCATTCCAAAGCAGCATGGGTTTTCTTCAGTACACGTTATGTAACTGCATCTTTCACCTGGATAGGCTTCCACTACAAGTCAAACACTAATTAGATACTACGCTACCAAACTTACATTCTTAAGCAATTAAAAACCATACCTCCTGACGATTGGAAGATCAGTAGAACTGCAAACACACTTAGCATAAGTTTTGCAGCAAACATTTTGACACACAAAATCTCTCAAAGTTACCTTAAAATTCAAAATGACCAATTAAGCAAGTTACAACTTGTTAAGTGAATTGATTCTGAACTAATGACTCTGCACATCGTCCAGACTATTCTTTTTATATTAATTGGAGCCCACCTTATTCACAACAGCGAACCACTTGATAAAGTCTTATCATCAGACTAAGGTCATATCCTATCCATGCAGATTCAATTTACAAGTACACTTGAATGTTAATTGCTGTGCAAAGTAGTTTAATTAAGTGGAAGAACGCTCGGCTCCTTATATTTAGTGTCCAATAATCCAAGGGCATTAACTAAGACCACTAGAGCATCCGAACATACGCTACATTCTTAATCATACTGATTTGCTAGATTTCATCCAGATTGTTAAAAGATGAACGATATTGAGATGTCAAAATAATCAATTATAATTGGCCCCGTCCCCACAAGAATTTCCCTTACACAATCAATCAATGAATATTGGAATATTGGAATTTCCAGATTCAATTCCAGCATAGAGATACAAACTTTAGAGTAGGACGCATTCATTAGTTTATCTGCCTATCACTTAAGTCCGGTTGGTTCGAATGGACTCTGATCAATTGAAGTTATCAATCCAACATTGACAAAGCGATAAGCGAAACAAGACACACTCAACATAATATTTGTAAGTAAACAACATTCAATTTAAAAGATTAAGTGTGACTAGTAAATAATACACTTCAAGTACCTTAAGACAAAGTTTGAAATATTTGAACTCTACAAGTTGTTGGTGTAAGTATTCAATCCATGCGATTAATACAATCTTAAGCTTTGATACTCCCTTATATCCTAATGTTTACTTAATGATAAGGTAACCTATACCTTCTTGATCTGAGTTCTGAGAACTCACTTGTTACCTTGGAGTTTGCTGTTCATGTACCATGAACTAATAAATCACTTTCTTATTACTCTCACACCCAGATCATATTCACTTACACAAGTTGTCATGTATAATAAACTAATTCTGAGTACTGTTGCTGCATTGGAGATTGTAAATCTGCACTAAACATTGGCTTACTTGAAAAACTCTGTGAGAAGGTACGTTTGACAGATCAGTCGGATTCAGTCGTACTTCAACATGGAATGTAGCAACAACGAAACGCGTGCACACATTCATATCTGATGCTGCCTAAGTATGGGTCTTTACAGCAATTAGTGTGACTTGGGAATAAGTAAAGAAATTATGCAACCGCAACAGGTTCACTTCCTTAAGTGAACCACCAACCCGCAGATTTACACAGACATCCAAGCTTTTGACTATGGATAACAGGCATCATCAGGAGTATGAAACACAATCAAACCTACTCGTGCAAATAACTGAGAGCCAATTAATTACCTGTCTTCATAAGTTACCAATAATAAACTGAATATTCTTTAATACAACAAATGAAACCAATATTCAGAGGTAATCTTTAAGTAATCTGTTCATATTTGATTTTATATTTCACACGTGTTTATTCATTTCTAGATCAACGTTGTCTTAACAGTTCACACACATGATCAACTATATTGATAACCTCCATAAAATATATTCAAGACATTTAATCAAACGCAGCCCTTATTGCTTGAGCAAAATGAACCTTCAGCAGCTGATAAACTTTGACACGATCTACGAGTCGAATCTCTCCAGCGTTAGTTCCCTCATAGTCCAAATATTGAGCCAGCAGTGGTCCCAACTTCCCGTACACTCCAACAGCAAAAGCAGAAAATGTAGGGCTCCTAAAAACGTCAGTCAAGACTGTCTTTGACCCAATTAGCCCACCCCCTATCGAATATTCCTTCGTCCCGTTTCCTTCTTCTTTCAGCACTTCTTCCAGCCTAACCAACCCTTGATCCACTACGGTTTCTATCTTTTGGACTGTCTCAAGAGTGTACGACACATTTTCAATCCACTTAATCTCCGGTTCAGAGACTAGAGAGAATAGGAGAGAAAGTGTATTAGGCCAATACTCCATCGGAGGAATCTCATGTCGGCAGACGTATCCGTTAGCAATATAAGTTCCAATCTCACTGTCCACAAGAATTATATACACAAACGTCGTTTCGGGATATTTAGTCGGATCTGTGTGAATAGTGACACCCACTGCATCAACCGCGTTACTAGACGAATCATAATAAAGTATTTCAGATGTCTCAGGAAGCTGCTGGACTTCCAGGTAGGCAAGGAGAGGATTTTCCTTAATAGTCTTTGTTAAATCTTTCGTGTATATTTGCATTTGACTTCCTCCGGTCCTTCCTACAACTTGATGCGTGTCTGTGAAGAAGAAGGTGTGGTTATCAAACCCATGGAACGAATCTTGCAACAGGAACTTCTTGAGAACTCCACTGACTCGGACAGGCGACAGGTTGTGGTCCAAAACCATATCACCCGCTTTCAAAATTTGAACCGGTTTTTCAGAGAAATCAGCCATAAGGATCTTCGTGTGTTCTTTAAGACATCCACATGGCAAATCTGGAGTTATTATTGCTCATATTAATCCAAGTGTATACACCTTGTTTGTACTTGATATATATATATTTATTTACCTGTACGATTAGTAACGCATGTTGTAAGACTGTCACTAGTAGAATCAGGCCTAATTGCAGTTGCACCACCCACACGTAGCCGTAGTTCCCTCTGCCGATTTCGAATCCGTTCCTGACAATTCCGGTTATGTCTGCTAAGATCGCGTCCACTCATGTATTGAATGTCATCGTCATGGACTCCACAAATGTCGCGTTTCTTCCTTCGCAACAACAGACTGGAATTTTGCTGAGCAATGTGTGTTTCCAGTGTAGTCATCTCCATCTACAGAAATATTCAGATACATTCAAACCAATTGTTCTAAAATTGTTAATTAAATTACGAGGCGAATTTACCTTTGAGCAGTTGCAGTTGAGGGATGAAATGTTCCCAAACGTAACAGGAAGGGTGAAAAATCCGTCGGTAAACTTTACGCACTTGCCTTTAAAATTATAAGCATCGCATGCTGTCAAACTGCAACCGGGGTTTACTTGAAAGGATGAAAAAGTGTTTAGCATTTCTGCGTCAGAATTCCCACTAGATCGATAACCGCAATCTGGTTCTACAGACAGGTAATTCGGTTCTAAGTAGTCTTTTGAACAAAGAACAGAAGCGCATAGCTTTCCGCCGGTGTTTCCATGTCCACTGCTGACTGTGTGTCCCATAGAAATCAGTGCACAATAAATGATTACCCTGTATGTTTCCATGAAGATCGATGGGAAATTTAGTTTTAATAAGTTATCAGTATGCCCCTCAATTGAGCAGCTACAAATGGAAACAAAAACACAGTGTAGCCTCACTAAGCAGTTGATGAGTCTTAACGATTAAGTCTTTGCTACTGTACAAACTACATCATAACAGACTTGTATAAGTAGAATTTATTTTTCCCTTATCGAAGACGATTAAATGAAAGTCACACGCGAGAATGAACTTCACTGAATCAGAAAATGTTTCATCGAATTGATTTTATAGCCAAATTCAGAGAATCAACTCACGAATTCAATCTCTTTTTAGTCCAATGCGTTTCAGGCAAACTGGCCATCTCTGTACCGAGTGACTCAGCTACAAATATTCAGTCTCGATCTCAAGAACCCTATCTGATTCTTACTTTATTAAAATAAAGAATTAAGGATACAATAAGTATTCAAAAACAGTTTTCAGACCACGAAATATTCCCAAGTCCATTTTTAAGACTGCTGCAATAATCAGGCATAGTTTGAATAATAGAATATGTTGGGACACTGCCTAACAATGTAAGACACTAAAGATTCTACAATAAATAGCGTTTTTCTGCTAACTGGAATTTCATTAATCGCTATAAAGGCTATAGGTACTGTACTTAATCTACGAACAATAAGCTTGTAGTCATTTAAGCATTGATACTCCCTATAAAACAGTAATACCGAATTTGTACGGCACGTATACATTAAACAACAACTATTTCTATTACAGTTTACCAGGCTTTCAACACCCGAACCTCCTCTTTGTCAAATATATTATCATTCACCCTGTACAATGTCGCACTGATTGTTTGCTCTAGTTATGAATAAATGCGACCAACTACCCTGAATAGTCTCTTCTTACATCTCCTGATACAGGCAGAGAAACCCACATCATCTGGACGATTCTTTGAATTATTGATATGACTGCTGTACATGGTTAGCTGAACTCATGGAGGTTTCACAGAAGAGTTTTATTTATTTATCGCCATTGAATGATGCAAAAGTTTGAGAAAACACTCAAAAGCCGTTGATATTTCAATTACATCACAAACAAATAACTCACTAGAAACTCCGTCTTAATCTCAAGTTATCGTTGCTCTTGTGTTGTTCAAGTCAAATTAGGCGATTACAGTGACTAAATAACAACACATTAATATATCGAGACCATTAAATCAAAATGAACAAAGCTGTAACAGTCACTGTAGATTTTGTTCAATTAACCAAAGTACATTTAAAGTGTTTTTGTTTTAAGGTATGAGAGACCATTCCTCAGATTATACACATCTTTGCAACAAGTTCTTCAAAGCTGTTTCCATAATCTGACACAAATCATCCTCGTAATTAAGTTCTCATTCGGAGCTTTAAGGTTAATTCTTGATTCAGCCTAACTCGTAAGTCTTATTTGGTTCATTTGGTAGTTACTAAAAAACCTGTGACATAATGGAAAATGATGTAAAAGTTAATAGGATTAAATATATCAATTGATTATCGTGAGTTTATTTACATTCTTTCAAAACAAGTACAACAGGCAGTTGTTAAACTTTATTGTTTGAATTTTAGTTATTAACACAACCAAAGGCATCTTTTATTGAGTGTACGAAGTGGACCTTCAGTTTATTGTATAAATTCATTTGATTTACTTGGAATTCTTTCTCAGAAGTTCTTCCATCAAAGTCAATGTATTTAGCAACCATTGGGCCTAGCTTTCCGTATACTTCCACAGCAAAAGCAGAAAAAGTGGGTTTGCTGAAGATATCAGCGATGACTCTATCCGACATGTCAAGTCTATTCACAGCTGAAGTATTGGCCATGTCAATTCTAATATCTTCAAGTACTTCTACCAATTCAACTGACCCTTGATTAGCTATCATTCCTATCTTTTTGATTGCATCAATTGTATAAGGAACATCTTCAATACACCTGATCTCCGATTCAGACACTAAAGAAAAAAGAAAGGACATTGTATTCGGCCAATGCTCCATCGGAGGAATCTCATGTCTACACACAAATCCATTTGCAATGTAAGTTCCTGTCTCACTCTGTACAAGAATAATGTACACAAACGTAGTTTCGGGGTATTCAGTCGGATCTATGTAGACTCTAACAGTCTCTGGTTCAACCGAATTACTAGATGAATCATAATAAAGTATTTCAGATGTCTGAGGAAGCTGCTGGACTTCCAGGTAGGCAAGGAGAGGATTTTCCTTAATAGTTTTTGTCAAATCTTTGGCATATATTTGCATGTTACTGGGCAAAGTCCTTCCTACAATTTGATGCGTGTCTGTGAAGAAGAAGGTCTGGTTATCGAATCCATGGAACGAATCTTACAACAGGAACTTCTTGAGAACTCCACCGACTTTAACGGGAGACAGATTGTGGTCCATAACCGAGTCACCTACCTCCAATAGCTGTACAGGTTTCTCGGTTAAATCAGCCATAAGAATCATCGTACCTTCCCTTAAGCACCCACCGTGTCCTTCAAATACAAAAATCCAAAATCTTTATTGAACTCTTAACATTTTTTAATCTTACCTCCGCCAGCTGTACCGCCCCTTCCTCTACCAATTTCCATCTGCCGCCTTCGGATCTCCTCTTGACATTGTTGGCTAAAATATAAGCTTAAGTCCCGACCTGTGATGGCTAGTATATCATCATCATCAGCTCCGCTGAGTCCGCAAGCATCTCGTTTCGTCCTTCTGAAGAACCTACCGGAAATCAATTTCTGTTCTGGAATTTCGGCTTTACTTATTCCCATCTACAAATACCAAGACCATGTTAAGTTTTGAATACATATTTCTCAACAGTAAAGTCACAAAAAAGAGTTTAATCAACAGTTTCGTAGCATCAATTGCATTTGAAAAGTAACAATCTAGTCTTAGACTCAGGTACAAGTTGCATAATAATGTCTTCTTTAC
>JAQGAB010002368.1:0-12255 GCA_034696565.1 Isotomurus graminis
CTTGGAATTCTGTAATTCTTCAGTGCTGCCCGAGCTAAATTGGGAAGAGCGTCTTCGGGATAATCCATTATCGAAGAGGATAAATTATAGCTTACTACCAATATATGCGCGTTTATATATTCTCTTTACAGAGCTGTGTGTAAAAACCTCGTAATAGATTAAATACTAATAGTTCAAGTTCATTGTACAGCGTATAAAGCGATAAGCAAAACTGGCTTTCTAATTTGCATTCGGGAAGAAATCAATACCTCGGCTTGAGTAGGTTGAGCTGGGGGATGGTCGTTGGAGGAGTCTAGCTGAGCTGCTGAAGGGAGAGTCTCGCTCTGCCTAGAATCAGCACCCCCTCTTCCATCTTCGCTCCCTACTTCATTGTCCTGTCTCGAACTTACATTCCAAGGAAGCGATGAAGAGTTCGAGCTTTCTTCAGTCACGACTCCGTCACTCTCACTAACTGCTTTTGCCTCAGGGTTATCCCCACCACCACCCGCTACAAAACATTTTTATTATCAACTGATTTGGTTATTATCTGTTTATCTTTTCAGTAGTCAAATTACGCGCATCGGCAGTTGAAGAATCAGCGGAAGCCTTCGTTGGTGGCTCCACACTTGGAGTGATTCCAGCCATCTTGAAAAGGGACCCAGTAGAACCAGCTTCTGCAGAACTGATTCCAATGCCACTGGCAGTAGCAGTCGTGGCAGGAATCCCACAGTTGAAGGACGGCATTGCTCCACCACTAACTCCGCTGAACGCAAATCCACTGAAGGGATTACTTCCAACTGCAGGTCCTCCTGCACCACCGCTGGTCGCTCCGGCCTTACAGGGTCATCGTCGGTTACAACGATTGTATCGAAATACTCATCTCAACTTATCCCAACTAAACTTACTATTTTCCTCCGTGGTTTAAGAATCCTGCGACCGCGAAGGTCCTCCTCGTTGGCTCTACGAAACTCTCCCTGTTGTTCCGGAGGGTCTTCCTCGTCCCAGTTTTCATGATTAAGATCAGACTCTGGCCGTCGTTTCAGATTCGCCATATTTTTCGCTCTGTTATACCGAAATCAGATGTAATTACCGTTAAGATATCATTTTCACCCGCGGTGACTTATCGGATATAAAAGGTTCACTGCCTTACCGCCAAAGTCCAGTGCAATATACAAATTTTTAAACAGTATGAATACGTACGTTGAGTCAATAAAACCAATTTTAGACGTGTGAAGCGACCAAACGGTTAACTGATGATGCACCTGGGAAGAACAACAGTCACGATCGATGGTGTCATTCAGAGGTCACTTCCACTTGACTAACTTCAGGGAAGATTTCGGACCGCGAACAACAACAATCCACTGACACACTCTGGTTGACTGCCTAAACAATGCAAGTTTGAATTTACCGCAATCCAAGAGGCAAACCAAGACATACCGTTCCCTCCCGAACTTCTCAATGACACTTTAACCGCACTTCCCACACAGTGCATCATCATCATCATGCAAATCTTGGGCATCATCTATTCACTGAATTTAGTTCAGTAGTGGTTAATTATTTTACCAACATTAATACATCAATATCATCCTATTATGGTGAGGGAATCTGACACAGCCACTTAATATATCTACAATTCCGTACTTCATCCAGTTGGGATTAGTTGGGAACTGAATAACGAAATAATCAATATAATAATAAATATATTCATGACTAAGGAGCATTCTAAATCATGCTCATTTTATTGGAAAATACCAAATGATAACGAACATCTATTTCTCAGGAAAATAAATTAATGGTACGTATTAGGCTTCCCAATCCTAGACATAGAAAGGGAAATCTGTGGTCCTAACTGAACGGAAGATAAGTACTAGAAAAAGCATAACTTGTTAACCAACGAAAATGGACCTGAATGAATGAAACGTTTAATCAAAAATGACGAATCTATCTACTGTTAGTTTCACCAGTAAAGCAACTCACCGCAACAAAAATAGATTAACTTCGTAGCAAGTAGGATTAATGCAACTAGAAGGTGCATTTTAATTATTCACTGACAGCTTCTTCAAATCTTGGTGTTAATTCAGATGCTCCGAAGGAGGTAAATCAACATGTATTCTATAGGGTGCTTGTTCTCAAAGTCTTCCCCGTAGTCTTCGTTCTCATGTATATTCAGAAGATCTATCATGTCATCATCTTCGTCTGATTCATCACCCTCGCCATTAACTCTAACGGATTCGTCCAGTTCCAACTGAAGCCATTCCTTAAACTTCTGAAAGCTCAGAATACTTGCATCCCAGCCATAATTTGCACCCGTTTCGTCCAATTTCTACAAGTAATCAAATTGTACTTGTTTAATTATGATATATCTATGGTAAGTACTAAGTAAACTAATAAAATGCTCAAAAAGCATTAACTCCCTCTCACCTTTATCAGACAAATAAGAGTATTGCTTGTGTAGATAGGAAGTAACAGGTTTAAAGAGTTCTCCACTTCCCCTTTCAAATACGCTGCTAAAGATCGCAAAAATTCCAACTCAACACGTTGGTCCTGGGTCCATTTTTTCGATGAAGGTAGTTGGAGGGTAGCAGTTAAAGTTTTAATGATGGACGTCAAAAATGACCCATCAGTATTCCGACGGCCGAGAGTAAACGTTGTGTCATTTGGAAGTATGTTCGTACTCTGCACCGGAATGAGCGAAACTGTTCCCAACATCATATGGTAGTATTCCCTAACGTACTCAAACTTCGACTTATCGCCTGACAGAGCCACGAATATGAACATTTCCTTGTTGCCCGGGCCAAAGTCTGCTTTTGTCTGCGTTGAAAAACAATTTTCTCGTTAAATCCACTTCCATAAAACCTTCGTCCGTGGTGGCACGACCTCATATGATCAATTGTAAGTTAAGTAGATAATAAACGACTTACTGATTGTTGACACAGATGCATACCACACAAGTAATTAACCTCGGGATTAGTTGGATCGATTTTGTAAGCTTGTTTGAGGCATTTCCTTACATAAGGGTGGTCCTTTTTGTACGACAAAAATATGTTGGCAAGCATCAACAGTATTTTGGTCGAATAACAGTACGCGTTAAACAAGTTTCTGTACCATAAGATAAGGCATGAGCGGCTCATCATTCATAACAAATCAATCATAATTTTTATATACTCACAGGAAGTGCATGCTGACTGAGTTTGGAAGGTACTTTCCAGGGACAATAACTACACCTAATAGGGCCACTATTACCAACGGTTGAGTAGGATCTTGCCGCAAAGCCTCGCCTACTTTCTGTTTCTCTTCATCAGTCACATAGGAAGGGTCCCAACTTTTCAGCCGTTTATCTCTCAATTTCTTGATTTCAGTAATAAGTACATCCAGATTTGGAGACATTTTTTGTCCCATCTTTGGATTGTTAACTTTCTTTCCCTTCCCTCTTGCATATACATGCTCCATGTAGCTTGATCTGATCTCATTCGCTGCTTTAGACGATCCTAATTTCACCAAGGCACGCTCAATTTCTAACTGAATCTCCTCTTCATCAGAAGAATCCAATTCCATATTGCTGTTATCGTACAAAGTATCTCCTTCCATCCTACTGATATCCGGAGCCGGACTGTTGTTGTTACTCCAAATCAGATGTGCCACGTTTGCTTTCACGTTTAATTTCTACAACGGCAAAGCAAATAGATGGCTTAAGTTAAGTGGCGTTCATTCGAAGCTGCGCTGTAGTTACATGTATCTTAACTGACTTTCAGATTTTCTTGGGTTTCAGTTATACCATTAGTTCCTGGCGACAAAATCCTGTGCCCAGAATTTGATGATCCTCCTGCAGAATTTCCCGTAGAACTCGGCCCTGCAATGGCATGTGATCCACTGCTTCTGTCTCTCGTATCTGGAGGTGATGAGGGAAGAACGTTGTTGCTGCGAATCAATTCTCCAGCCTACCAACGTACAGTATAACATTCAGCAGTGCCTGTTACTCATTACGTCAAATTCATGATTGTATTTATGCGTTTTATTATAACGACTAATTCATTTACGGCTCGATACGGTCCAGGTCCCAAGGTAGCTCGGTTTCGACGGGCCCCAATTGGAATTCCAGCCCTGCTTCCTAATGTTCTATTTGCCGATGCTCTGAGCAAGTTCGTCGCGACAGCCAACCTCGTGAGACTGCTCAGCGGATTCTCTATCTCTTCAATGTCTAAAGGCTCCACTATTTCCGCGTTAGCATCGGCACTTCCACTCCGATAAATTAACCCTGAACTTGAAGGCAAACCATCCGACAGAGCTGGAGGCGTAATGTACATGGAATGGTCAGTCACAAGGATTTCATCTTCGTCTTCATCAAGTTCAGAATCATACGAGTCCTCGTCAATTCCCGCAGGGGGTGGGAGACGAATCGTCCCACGCTTTCTTGACGTCGCCATTCTCTTCAAAACAAACGCACACGAGATGAGTAATAAGCATGTCGCACCCACACACGAGAACATTACTAACCTGATTAATTACTAACCTCTGAAGACAAGTAATTTCAAAATTATCACTCAAGCCGCCTTAATTAATCAAAAATCCTCCTTTGTTCTAAATCTCGTTTCAGCAGTCCTGAAGTTCTGACTTCAGAGATCGGAGGCAGTTGTGAGAATGAATGAAAAATCTGTCACTCCTCGTCCTCGTATCGAGATCGTCGAGCGGGGGAACGTGAGACACTCCTCACCCATTTCTAGCCCGCGAAAGTCATATTTACTCTAACTCTCGTGTTGTGCTATTATGATGGTTTGGATCGGGGCTGAAGTTAAACTTGGATTCTTAAAACTTAATGAGCAATAATTTGCCGAACCTAAAGATCAGTTAGGTATTCACTTGTGTAGCCAAAACTGCGCAGAGAATAGACGATTCTGAAACATTTTATTGAAGTAATTTCAAAAACAACAAAGTGGGAAATAACGTTAAAACATGTTCATGTGCCAGCGAAATTCATTTCTGACACAGGTAAGGTAGAAAAGCGTTACGAATGAATTAAAATTTGTAATTAATTAAAATGTGGCGTGTGTGGTTTCGGTTTCAGTTCGAGTCCGAAGTTATTTCATGTGTGCCTGTTGAAGAAGAATCGCTTAAAACGCTGGGAATTGATGGCCAAGGCTCTGGCGTTACTTCAAAGAATGTGTTTCGGATAGTACTGAAGGACACCATATTGTTTCCTGAAGGTGGTGGCCAGGTAGGTCAGCATCTTTTCAAATGCATTAACAATCATTAAAAGCTCATTAAAAGATGACTGATTAATAAAACAGCCCGATGACAGAGGCAAGTTGAATGGAAATGAAGTAATTAGAGTGATCAGAAGTGGGACGACAGCAGTTCACTATGTCACTCTTGAAGACGGAAATGTGTGGAAAGAAGGAGACAAGGTGGAATTATCAGTCGATTGGAATCGTAGATTTGATCATATGCAGCAACATTCAGGTGAGACCTTGTTCTGTTCGTATTTTAGGATAAGTCGTGGAAACGCGCAGAAGTAGGTGCAATTCGTTCAACTTGGAGACTTGGGCCTGGACCTACGAAAAATCACAAACCACGTATTTTTAATCGCAGTAAACTAAGTAAACTTAAGGACTGAAAATTGAATTAATACTTACGACTGCGTGCGTTGTTGAAGATATCCAAATGCGCTACACCACCACCGCCAGCAACAGCGCTTGGTTGTACTAAATTAGCAGGAACTGCTCGGGACGCTAATAAAGCTTGCAGGGAGTCTAATCTTTGTCGTTGTTGGCTAACAGTTATAGTACCAACACGCTGGGACGCCTGCGGACCCGGCCATATGACGTCACCGACGTTATTAATTCGCACGGTTCTTCTTTGCGAACCTCGAGCTAGATTTGGGGGCTGCACAGTCATTTCTTCAAGTAACGGGTTTGCGCGGATTCCATACTCATTAGTCGCCATGTCCAAAATTAACTTGGGAAAACCTACATAAAAGTACACATTTAATTATACACCAGACATTACCCCCACACCAATTCTAGTTATATTGAGCGTTTGTTTTATACCATTAAAGTTAAATCCCGGTTGGAGCTTAGCCATTACAGAAGTGTACACTTTGTAACTCTCAGATATAACGTTCAGGTTCCTTTTGTCGAACTGCTCAAGGCTTTCAAGAGTAAAATCTGGGAGTGGAAAAAGTGCTCCGCGCAAAATATCATCTAGCATCTTCATTACAACAAAGTGGGCTCTGTGCAGTGTCAAACCATTGTTTCTTTTCACAGCGGTTTCTCTGATGGCACCGGGAACACGAGTTCCAGTGATTGCGGAAATAAAATCTGCAGTTTCTGTTAAATTTCCCAGTCGCAAACATGATCCCTCTTCCAGTTCCTCCACTAAATCCAATACTCTTTTTGTTGTAATACTAATATCACAAGAAAACGAAATATGATTAGATTCCAGATTCATCTCAATATTTACATGCGGTTATGCTGTCCAAGCTTACCTTCTATTGTTCTCCGACTTACATCTCCCTTTACGAATCTGATTACAGGTCCAGATAATTTTATTAGGATCTTCTACTTTATCTGACGAAGAAAATGTTGTAGATGGTTTTTTGTTGACGGAGACAGAGGTTTGGTTTGGAGGAGATAGTCTTCCACCGAGGCAGATAGGGCAAGTAGCTGACGAAGTATACGACCCATCTTCTTGCGGATCTAGACACCTCTTGCATTTGCACGAAAAGCCATACCATTCTTTCATATAACTCTTCCGTTCCGTTGTACCTAAGAAGATTGGAACATAACTGATTGTAATAGCTGCACCACGTTGCACTTCATTCCCGCTGTGTAGTTCGATAGTAAGTTCTTCTAATTCGGGTTCAGTGCAGTCATTTGAATGGGGTTCCTTGAGGAATGCAATGGAATTAGGTTTGCAGCTATGTTTGGAATGATTGAGTGCTGTACAGAGAGCATTAAATCTTCGAAAAGGAAGATCAAATCGATAGCTGTTGTTTTCAATAATTGAGTAGTAGTTCAAAACTACGTCAAGCTTTCCTTTAGCAGCAAAACAGCTTATAGGGAGAGCTGCGTCGATATCGCTGCATAGTTTTCTAGCTGTAGAGGAATTGTCCAAGAATTGTGTCAAGTCTGTCTTCCATGTTGCACATAATTTGCTATACAAGATTTCGAATTGCTCTTGTCCTTCTTTGAGCTGAATTTGAGAAAACTTGAGCATCAGTCGAACGATCATGACGTCCATGTACAAGAGCCGAATTTGTTTATCTCCATTGGGTGTTCGATAATTGTTTAAATTGAACGTATCTCGTTTTACAGCGCCCCATTCCGCAGACAACATTGAAACTATAATGGAGCATTCATTTTCTTCATGAGTTTTTCTTTGTGGACATTTTGTGGAACATAACGGAAGAGAGCACGAGTTGCAAGTTGTGTATGCAAATCCAAGATACTTACAACCTACGCACAAAATGATTTTATAGTCAGTACCAATTTCAAATCTCCAATGAAATAGAAATAAATATAGAACTGATCTGCAGGCTTACATCCGAAGCATGTCATACAGCGCATAAATAAATGTCGCGACCCTTCGATTTCTGCA
This sequence comes from Isotomurus graminis, assembly GCA_034696565.1. NCBI lineage: Eukaryota > Metazoa > Arthropoda > Collembola > Entomobryomorpha > Isotomidae > Isotomurus > Isotomurus graminis. The sequence continues at coordinate 7,573 of JAQGAB010002368.1, forward strand.
TTCCTCAGCTGAGTTCTACACCAAGGAGATATAAGAAACGGCTTTTCTTCTAGAAGCAGATCATCTTTCTTGACATCAAGTCCAGCAGTTAGAATGTATTCGTTCTGTATTTCTCCTTCAACTTGAGAGGACTGGATCTTTGATATGACCGCTGGTCCACGACGTACAATCTTGTCTGATAACCGTAGCAGCGTATAGTTTTCACAATCCACTTTATGCTCGTCGAAGTGTGTGAGCTGATGATCCTCAGAACAGTAAGCAACTTGCCAGCATCGGCTACATAAATAACAGGCACTTGACTTGCATACTGCACAATGCCGTAGTACTGGAGATGGGTGAATCACATCTGGTGGAAACAAGATACATATTTCGCTTAGCTTTGTTATAAATTTTTAAGATAAGATACGTGTTTAAATTGAATTAGGTTGTACTGTTCATACCGACAGGATCAATCAGAAGTTTAAGCTCAGGAGAAGTCGGAAAAGAATTATAATTTGAAGAATGAGCCACGAAAGATGCATCTAATTGGTCGATTGGGTTGCTTGAAGAGCTTACTTCCATCACGCTATTCTGAAACAGATCTATATCAACTTCTTCTTCATCATCATCAACAGAATCGTCGTCTGGGTCTGAAACGCGGTCCTCGTCTGAAGAATAGAGATATATAGCAGCCAACTGTTCTATGCTTGAATTTTCATTTCTTGCCGGTAGGTTAATGTGGCCAACGCCATCACTACTACCCATTGCTCTCCTTTCTTCTTGTTCATATTCGACTTCAATGTCCTCGTCTGAATCCAAACTGTTTACTTCAGCCTCACAAATCCCCAAAGGATCATTTGCGGGCAGAGGAATCAAAGGAATGTTCAACCTTCTGTGTAATCCTATCATTAGCATAGCCGCATCTTGAAGACTTTCCTCTTCAGAAACAGCTGTAATAATAGTTACATTTCAATTACCCTTTTCGAAAGAAAGAAGTACACTAGTAAGATTTTTTTTAAAAGAACCATACCTCGTGCAGAAGGCGCCCTATTATCACCTTCTCCATTATTCTCAGCTACCAGCGCGTCGCCACCATTTTGTACCCCCGATGATTCTGCCGCATGTCTAATTTCCTCTTCTCTTGCAACAGTTGCAATCACTTCACTCACTGCCGCTTCAACTATCGCTTGCACCTCGTCCGGAACGCCGAACGGTGGGTCTTCCATCTCCAATCGCGCCACAAACCTCACTGGCCACGTGCTAATAAAAGGACACAGTTTCTAAACGGTTGATGCTCCATGCAATGAAGCCTATTACACAAATGTACTGACGACGCGCGGCGGTGGTGACAACAAAATGTTGACGCCTAATTAATTTTAGTAACTGGTCACGAGCTACGTTCTTCTACACTACTCCTACTTGCTGCATGCCGTTTCTGAACGAACGGACGAATGAATGAAGGCACAAGGGAATTTTTCCCGCGTTTATTATATAAACCCAATGAAATAATTATCCGGGTATGTTGAGATAGTTGAGAATTAATTGCTTGTCCTCTGGCTTGGGTGGGTCTGGTGAATCATGAGAGTTAAATATCTACAATGGTTTTTATTATATTGCAGGGCAGCATTTGGTCACTGCAGTGGCAGACTCTATCTACGGATTTGGCACGACTTCTTGGTGGTTGGGAAGCGAAGAGTCTTACATAGAACTCGGTAAGGAGAAAAATCCATACGAAATTGTAGCTGACATATTAATATGAAATATGGATCTCTGACTCTGATAGACACGAAGGAAATAACAGAAGAACAAATTGAAAAAATAGAGGAGAAAGTGAACAAGTTGATAAGGGAGAGTCACGCAGTATCGGTGGATGTGGTGGAACTGGATGATCCAAAGTTGAAGACTGCAAGAGGACGAAATCTCCCGGATGATGTCAAGGGACAAATTCGAATTGTCACGATGGATGGGATTGAGTCGAATGTTTGCTGTGGAACACATGTCACAAATCTGTCTCATTTGCAAGTATGTCATTTCTAAATCATTTCTAAATTCCCTGATGTACTTAATACAAGTTAATATATTAATATAAGTTAATACAAGGCGTATTTTTTCCAGGTAATTAAACTTTTGAATGTAGTCAAGAAAAAAGGAAAATGCATGTTGTACTTTTTGGTCGGAAACCGAGTTATAAAGAGATTTTCTCAGCAGTTTCAGAGAGACCAGAAGCTCATGGGTGTCCTCAAGTAATATTTAAATTGAAGCTGTTTTTCGTCCTACCATAAATGTGTAACATGCTATTTAATCTTAATCCATTCAGGTGTCCTCCAGATGAGTTCATTTCGGCGACTGAAAAACTGAATGTGTCTTTGAGGAGCGTGAGGAAGGTATGAACGGCCTTTAAGCAACAGGAATACGAACGACAGACTATAATTCACTTTTAATTCACTTAGACTTGTCAAAATTTGTCGAGAGATTTGGCTGCTTTGGAAGCTAAGAAGCTGCTTGAGAACTCATCAACCGACCCAATCAAATTAATGCTGTACCACAGGTAGACCGATTTTTTAAATAGACGATCAGTTGAAAAACAAGGCAAATCTAACGTATGTGCATATCAGGGAAAATGCGGATCTTGATTTTGGTACCTCTCTTTTAAGAGAATTAGGTCCTTTGGTACGAAACAATCTAAATATTGTCATTCAAAAACTATAATTAACAACACGCAGCAAACTTTTGTTTTAGAAATCTTCTATTCTCTTGGTCACACTTAAAGTGGAAGGAAACTCTGGTCATTGTCTGCTAGTCGGGGGAGAAGAAGTAATAAGTAAAGAGGAACTAACACGGCTTGGAAATTCCTTGTGCGAAGTCTTGGACGGGAAGGGTTCTCTTAGAGGAAACACATTTCAAGCTAAAGTCAACAAGATCAGTGGAGTTTCAAAGGCTGTTAAATTAGCTCAAGAATTTGTCATCCAGCTGAACAAAACGAATGGAGAAGCTAATAATGGTCCCGAAATGTGAAAATTTAATGGGCATAAATATATGGCATTTATAAATGAGTATTGTTTGGTAGATAAAACCTTTGTGAAAATGTGTGAGTCCTAAAAATAAAATTATCACAAATACAATCTAACTAGGTTATCTAAGCGAAACGGAAGAGAAGTCAGTGGACATCTGCCTTCATTTTGTAGATGAGGTAATATGCAACCGTAGCAGTATACGATCCTGCACAGAAGAAAAATAATTTAGGACCATTTCATTCATCTGCAATCAACTAGATAATTAACTTGGATGTTATAACATACCCACTGACTGAGACGGCTGTTGGATTTCGAAACGGTTTTCTGCATAATGGACATTTGTTCTTCTCTGCCTCACTGAACACTACAACATTCTGATCTCCAGCAGAAGGTGGGGGTGGAATTGGGAGAGATCCCAGCGTAACTTTTGCCTTTCGAGGATCATTGTACCACCACTCTAGAAACTGTACGAAAAAGGACCCCGTTTCAACACCAAAGAGAATACTTTCTCCCATCACTCGCAGCAAAAGGCAAGGCACACGCTTCAGATTCCTGTATAAGAAAGACAAGGTTTTATATGAACTGGTGCTCAATTTGTTACGAATATTTTAAACAAAGCGATAAGTTATACCTCCACGTTTTTAGTTGATAAAGCTCAGCTTTCTTATCTTCCACAAGTCTCCTTCGCTGAGGGTTGGCATACCCCAATGTTACCCCCAGTAAATCCAATAGAATGTCATGAGATTTTGTGAATCCAAACGCGTACTTAAGTATATAAATAAAGTTTACGAAATAAATAGCAGACTTTATAGTCGGGTACCATTGCATGAGCAATTTGTAAGCGTCATTAAGAATCTGTAATTAGAATCAGAGTATTCAAACACACCGAAACAAGTAGGAGGGCGGAGGTGATTGTTCAAGCCACAATGAAATACCTTTGGTAACTTTTTCTTATTGTTATCCGAGACTTCAAATTCATCTCGAGCCTTGTCAAGTTTAGTTTGGAAATAAGGTAAAATCACAGAGAGAATGTATGAAACCCGGAGACTCCTATTGGAATAGTGAGGGTCCACAAGAGCTCGTTCAAATCCATAGAAGGACTCAGTTAACGTTGCTCCTGTAGAGTAAAATCATGTAACCTTGTTTATGTCACCCGATTATTAAACACTAAATGCAAAATATTATACCACACCTCGTGTACGAAAGTAATAAGACTGAACCAAAGTATCCCATGCCAAATAAAACTCATCAAAGTTTCGATACACGACGGGAACATGACCTTCTGGAAACCACTCAGCCAGGGTCTATAATATCATCAAATCATAGTGAATTAGTCGGTTTACCCAATTCCGGTAACAATAGGTCAATTATTCCTCTCACCTTCACTACATGAAGAAACGCAGGTTTCAAGGAATGGGAGAACCCTCGTTGGGAAACCAGCTCGAACACCGACGGCTGGTGGTGAGCCACACCCCCACCGACCTCCCCCATTCCCGCTACAAATTTCAACAACCATTATTACTCATTATAGTCCATACATAAGTTTTCTAACACAGGACCTGGACACATTTACATGATGAATGCATATTTAATTTTAATCCGTGTGCAACGAATGCAAATAAAAATGAATGTTGGAAATATCAAATATGGTACGTGCGATGGGAAATTATATGAGAATTTACATACCCTA
>JAQGAB010002369.1:0-12254 GCA_034696565.1 Isotomurus graminis
TACACATTTAGTGCAGTCAATTGGTAAGACACATACAAACCTACACCAATTTGCCCGGTACTTTAGTAGAAAACATATCTTCAGGGTTCGTTATGGTCTCACGGACCATCGCAAATATTCAAAGCATCTGGTAAAGTTTCTGCGGTCTCTTTGAGTCTAAAGTTTTCTGAAGTGGATGATGAAAGCGAGTATTTTCAATTTGAAACTGCATACTAAATAAAAAAGATAAAGAGATGTGGAAAGTACGAAGATTTAATAGGGACGGGTCGGTTACTTTTATATAGGCAAAGATGTCTTAGAAGATAAATATAAGAAGGAACCCCAAAACTGCATCATTGGAGTCTTCTTGGACCGAATGTAAATTTTCTCGTACAAACGGAAGAGCAAAGAGATATCTCATTTCCCCTTCTTAAAATAAATTCCGAGTTTCTCATCATCCGTCCTTCCTTCGGGCATAACAACATCCTTTCATTTGCCTTGTAAAAACAGTTCCACCGAGCTACCTTAAACCTCTCCTCAAGTCTTCTCTACTTGAACCACATAAAGACGTCTAACGTCTTAAACACAGGAAAGAAAGTGTAAGGTTGGCTGGCAAGACATCATCATCACGATGATGTGTTTGATGGTACGGCTGGTTATCAAGATTTGGATGCAGTTTAATCCAACTGTCTACCTTCGTTCCCTTCAACTGACAAAATCTTGTCAGCATTCTGTGTGCACCAGACTCGTGTCTTTCATGCAAATGCAGAGTTACTTCATCACGTTGAAACCGTGTGGTCTGCGTCTTATTAGAATTACACTTCCATCTCATGTTGATACACCCAAAGTATGACAGTATCAATCCTGTCAGGCGCCGACTCTAGGATAAGATGAACAAACACAAGGAACCTTGTGTTTTCTAATGAACCATCCGGTTGTTGTCATGAATAGAAGTGTCATCCATCCGTTGTCCGTACTCGGTCTTCCCTTTGTGTATAAATAAAATAATGAGGTGGATTTCAAACCCATTCGAATGTTGAATCCAGCTAATTAAGCTGTGAAACCGACAGAATCCTTCACTCAGCACTATATTTCTCGTTGAATGTGCAGTAGACACTCCAGAGATAAACCCTTCCTACTCATCCCTATCCTCCCGACTCCCTACCCAACCTCAGTTATGTTCACGTCCATCACCCTAAGAAGAATGTCTCCTGTGGTTTCTCCGTGGCATGAAAGACACTTAACTACTTACGAACAGATAGAAGAAATGTGACAACTAAGGTGTGTTTCTGGTACACAATCCCCTTTAGAATTACATGCCTGTCACACTTCTTGAAGAAAGTAGAAGAGCAAATAAAAGTCACGACCGAGCCACACCCTCCACCTTTAAAGCCCATCAGGCCCATCTTGTATAACTATAACTTTCACCGAGTGACGAGTCAACTTCCCCCTTCGAATTCCTTGTCCATGTCATTCGAACTGGAGACATATTAACCAACTAATGCAATACGACATGCCTATCCACTTGTCTAGTTAGATTTATTTTTCACACCCTTTCATTGTCTACTGGACTGTGGGCAACATTTCCCAAACAAGACTAGAACTTTACATCCTTATTTATTAAAAGATGCAGTTCCTATTCTGTCCACACTGTAGAAACCAACAGAAGATCGTGAGTCTTGTGCCTCCAGGTCTCAATTCCCGAGATCCACTAAGAAATGTTGATGCTGATGACTAAATGCATTTAAAGATTAAGGAAAGATAAGCCAACTACTAGAGAGGCAACTCTCCAGAATTCTTGAGAAATTAAGGCAACACACTCTCTACATTTCACAGAATCCTTGAGGGCTTAGGAAATACCTCTCGGTGATAAATTGATAACGAGGCAGGTCCAAATGTGAAGGCGAGAAAGATCCGATTTATCTCTTGGAAGTTTCGTGTGTGTGTGGGATACCCAAGGTACAAAAACGGAAGGTGCTCTCTGTGAAGTCGGAGAGTGTGAAAAGTGAATTCTTTCTTCCTAAAAGTCACTATACACATTTCCACTTATACACTTCCTTCCACTTGCCAACTAAATTAACTCCCAACACTGTGTGCAGTGTGTACTTCACACAAACAGTGAGGATTATAGCTTACCCTGTATGCAGTCCAAGGAAATGCATCGATCACTCGAGTGAAAGTGAATTAAAGCTCCTCGGCATTTCAACAAGAGAAAGCACCTCACTCCTACAACCTCCAAACTCCTTGTACTTCTGCTATGCACAAAGAACAAAATCATCCAGTTGGAATTCTCCCGATGTATTGGATGCTTCGTGTGGTGTATTATCCCCCTTAAACTGGGATTTCCGTCAGTTCATTTCCTCAGTTTTTCTACTTGAGCACATCACACCAGCAGCCACCAGCCTTTGGTAGTCCGAGAGACCTGATTTCTTTCTCTCAACATGTTTCTCATGTTTTCTATTTCTCTCGATCCCAGCCACCATTCAGTAATGAGAAACTTGCTTTTTCTTTCCAAGTCTCACCAACCAACCACATCAATCTAATAAGTCTCATTCCTTTTTCTACCAACAGTTCCAACTTCCACGCTTCATCTTCTGTCTTTGTCCAGCTCAGCATTTTTCTGTTTCACACTGGACTTGGGAATTTCCTTTAATGGATACTCCCAGAATATTACATTTTATTCTTCCAACAAACTATACAGCCACCAGGCTGACCTTAGTTTAACTCCTTTACTAACTACCTGCCTCAGCTTAACACTCGCCAGAATGAATTTCTCCTTTGAAGACCAATCTCAAATTAAAGAAAGAAATGAGAAAGCCTCGTGAAGGAGAAAGACCTCTGTTGTTTCTTAATCAGTCTTACTACATCAAGGAGTCATTTACTATATATTGCCTTCCTAAATTGCATTCCTTCTATTCACTCCCCGCTTCCTTATTATCCTCTCCTTTCAATCTTACAAAAAACCCACCACTATATATTATACCACACACACATTGTTACTCAGGCTGCCAAATACCTCATTGTGTTTTTCATGTGTATCTGTAGACTGTGCGTTTCTCACACACACGCACAAATGATGTCGATGAAAGAAACTCTTTGTTAGAAACTTTGTGCCATTCCCAGCCTTCATGATGCTTTTTACTTTCACTCTACACATTTCTATACCATTATATAGATTTCTCAAGAGTCTAAAAACCCAAGCGGTGTTTGTGTGTGTTCCAAATGAATCAGAATTTACTCGCCTTATCACTTCCTGGCCGCCAGTGTGGTGGCTTTGTTGCTTTTTCTGTAGTAGATTCATGTACCACACCACAAATTGATTCTTGCACTCTGTTTCTCTCATGTCCCTCGAAAGCTTCTCGTGATAACATTCATTTATATCAAATCATTGTTGGTGAAAGAGAAGGCCAACATGAAATCAAGTTTCCTCCTAAGCCTCACGCAGGGAGATGGATTTCTTGGAATAGAAAAGACGAGTAGGACTAACTACAAAAATTCCCAAACCCCGTAAATAACAACTTGAACTGCAACAAGCAATTTCAAATCATTTGTGCGTCGATACTCATGATGACTATGATTTCCCCTAACCCATTTTTGATACGTTTCCTTGTTAAGTCCCTCACATGGAACTTTTCTCTTTTTAAAAACTGTTTATATAAATCTTACACTCGAATCAAATTCAGCTTAGTCTTGTCTACCAAAGGCACACATTTATCCTAAGCTGCTCTTGTGTCGAAATAACCAGATGTGGTTGTTTTCCAGAATATACCCCATAGGAGGAGTCTTTCTAAACTCTAAACTGTATGAGCTGGAGGAATGTCTGGTGTAGACTCTCTCTCTGAGGACGTGTATGTCGGAGATATGCCCACTGCTGTGAATGCTCACTACTTTACTACGTGCAGAAAATATTATCAGTCTCTCACAAAGACACCACCAGCAGTTTCCCGTCCACTAGTCGCCTCCGATGTGTCATGTGTTGTACTACTTTTACAAAATATTATCGAGTACACTCATACTTACAAATAAATGTGTCGCTTTGAGTTATACTCGTTTTGAAGAAAGTTACAGAAAAATAAGTTCAGGAATAAGTAGATCATCTCACATCCAGTGTGACAAATCACACTTTCCTTAAAAACTGAGTGCAAACTGCAAATATGTCTGCACAGTCAGCCAAATTAATTAGTGGTTGCGACACTCTTAAAATAATTATTTTCAACACAATTCGCATCGTGCATGGACGCAAACCATTAGTAGGCATGTATTTCCGCTTAAAACTTCAATTAGGGTTATTGCTTATGCACTAGAATTGAACAACACACTCACAGGCTAATGCTTAAGGCCGCACTACAAGCTTTTTCACTTATTAAATAGATGAATTGAATTGGAAAGAGAGTTGGAATAATCGAATGAGTTTTATTGGATTGCATGTAGGTCATTGTGTGGATAGCAAAGAGTTCCATTACACACAAGTAGAGTAATGCTAGAGAAGCCTTGTCAGTTTATTTGTCGCTGAACCGCCTAGGAAGACCGATTGGTTAGACTTAGTGCAGAAATTTATCCGATCTGCACTAAAATACTAATGGATAGAACATGTTAACCCACCAGTAGACTGGATTGCTCCACTCCACTCCACCCCACATACGAATGGATGGGAACATTGATGAAGTATTTGTTGTATAGTTCTTTACTCGGATTCTAGGATGTCTAAAGTTTCTCCTCAAGTAATATGATCATCATGATAGATAATAAATGCTCTGGAGTCTCCGATTCCGAATTAGATTGGCAAAGGCACCGAAAAGGTCTTCAGAAACCACGGAAAGCTTTTATACGCCACCAACAACCAACTCCCTGCCGTTGGGAGAAAGCCCCAGTAATGAGATCTCCGACCTAAACACACACGCGAATAGTATTACTTTTGTTACGATTCGCAAATCATTCTTTTGTTCTTACCTTTCGCAATATTGAACTTTACTTTGACCTTCTTTTCTCTACGAGGAAACCTTCACAACCAACCGATAGGCTGATCCGCCATGTCCTTACAAAAACTCGATATTAAATGCTGTAGCTCTCTTCATCATTTCTGACTTTTGTAACTCGAGCTTTTCTTCCAAGCGACTCAAAAGGCTGGAATTTCATTTCCATCGCATAATATTCGATATTCGATAGCCTTATTCAGTTGTAATAAACATTTCATCCTTTCCACTCGCATTCCACTTGATGGAATTGCACAACTCACCCTGCATACAATATTGATCGCAATTTCTCAGAGAAAGTTACATAATTATATAAACGCATTCAATCTAGATTCCTCAAGATATCGGCACACGACAAAACTCCTAGAGTATCTCCTTTAAATAATTTGTCACATTACGCACTACATAAGCACAAAAACCAACTCCCGGTAGCGCATGAGATACCCGAAATCTGTCAAATTACCTTCAATTAAAGGAACGAATACACACGACGATTTCGCAAGCAAAAAGAAGCTTTTCCCCTCCATTCTGACTTTTCCAAGAAAGGAAACACTCACTTCTTTAAGACGTAGGACAGCAAACTCACTAAAAGTAAGGAAAAGTAATGGGAGATTATTTTATTTCTCTTTGCCAAGGGAAAGATAGACTGATAGACAACTACCATACGTTTCTTTCCAACTGCCTTTCTCAACTTTAAACAGAGAAATCATGCGCCTATGCCAAAGTACAATTTCACGTTAGTTCACATCATTTACTTTAGTTTACTTTGTGCAAATTTCCTTTTCAAAGTACGGAGCCTTCGCATGCAACGTGGATTTCATTATAAACCATACTAACACACTCACATGTGGTTTTGTCTTTAACGCTAGAATCCAAACCCTAACTTCTAAAATTGACTACCTCATCCTTGGAGAAAGCGCATCCTTCCGTACACTCGACTTGCCAATACTTTCACTTTCCTTCCACTTCCCTAAGCTTTATTGCAAAATACTGCCCGGCCCAGCCTGATCCCATTTATTATTCCATGGGTTTTGCATCCACAAATAACAAAGAATGTCAAATGTAACCCTATATGTCCCTATAGCACAAAAGTTCCAAACTTTTTGAAGAACACCCCATGCATGAATGTCCTTAACTACAGGCAAACGCTGACTCGATAATCGAACAGAATTGAACGAGTCACTGGACTAAAGTTCACTTAGCCACGCAGTTACTTTGCTTTGTCCAATTTTCTGTGAGAAACACTTTGTCTATTTCCCCAAACTTTACAACTTACCAGGAGGAAAGGCACACGAAAGTGTAAAAGTAGAAGTTCAGTTAAGAAAAAGGACTTGAATGTTATAGGTACAGTTCCTTCCTTACATACTTCACAGTGGGCTTTGTTAGTTTAAAAATTCGGGAATTCTTCAAACTATACTCTATAACTTCCATAACCTACACACAACTTCCGTTCTAATAGTTAACCCACTTCCGAACAAACTTTTAATGTACAAACACCTTGTTTCTTTTCTTCCAATATCACACACATCTTCCTTATGCAAGTGAATATCATGCAAAATGTGGTGGAGTATTGGAAAGCCATTAAACGTGAGGTATTCATCGTTACAAGGCTTAGATTGCTTTAGCAGTAATCCGTAAGTTCATGACAAAAGATTGGCTACCAAGTTGACGCCCGCTTTTTATACAGAATGAAATTGGAAGGGAAAGAAAAGGCCAATAATGGAGTTCCAATATTCTTACTAACCATTTTGACTGTACAAAAGACGAAGGTTACTATTAGAGGCAACAAAGGATGAAAGACGAAATGGAACTATACGAGGTCAAGGTTTGGGAGAAAGTGCAGCCAACCCTTCTATCCCATTCTCATCTGAAGCTGTTCTTCAACTAATGTGGGAGTTTTGGAGGAAATGTATATTATTAACATGTTACATAATAAGCTTCACCAACACCCTCCCTCCAGCTACTCCCGTAATTACCGATTGAATTATTCGATTACGTTTTATTAGTCTACAACCCTTTAATTATCAAACCGTTGAGTGTTACAGTTCGTGAGTCAAGTTCTTCACATCTGTGACAAATCTGGAGAAACAGCTCTGCCTAGATTGTATCGATTTGGTACTTAAGTAGAGTAAGGAGTAGAAATAGTGAATACTCAGAAAACACTTATTGTTAGTATTGTACTAACAATAAGACACGCGTCTTTCTGAATGTAATCCCTACAATTTTGAGTATAAAGAGACCAAACCTCATAAAACAATTGTGTTAATTTGCCAAGTGTACAAATGAAACCTGGAGTAATTCATAATTACATACTTTCATCGATGTTACAGGTGCAATGGTTTATTTATGAAAATCCGGACTCCATGTGCGCAATTATACCAAAAGAACTCAATTATATCCGAATGCTCAACATAATTCCTTCTCCGTGACTCAAACAATAGAATGGGGATGAGGTTAACTGCACTATGCAATGGTGTGTCAACTCCGTTCATATTTTAATGAAGCATGCGAATTCGTAATGGACGAGTGATATGACCCATAACTCCTTATGGCACAATTTGCAAATTCCTTTTTTAATGACTTGCCCTCGGGAAATGAACTTTCATTTGCTCTACATAATTTATAACGATTTAATTTGCAGTTGGGAGGTTTATGTATCCGATTAACTTTTACGAGCAGTTTTGTATTCCCAGAGAATTTTCTCTTGTGTCTTGATCACTGGCAACGAAGGGAGTAAAAGGCACATGCACGTTTCTATTTGTACAGTAGCTTCCACGCTATTTTTTAACTAAAATTATCAATAAAGAAACAAAGAGGAAGTATAAAGTTCCATACAAATAATTAATTTGCATGAATGTGCGTTCGTTTGTATTCTTATACAAATTACTATTTAAACGGAAGAACCACCGGTGAACTCCCCACTCCCATTTTAATTCCGGTGAAGCCAGCCGAACCTTTTTTCAAAGTGCAAGTCTGCAATTGTGGATAGTCCAGAACTCAAGAACAATTCAAGTGAGCACCTCAACATGCAATTTCTCCGTAAATATCTTCCTCCCCTCGCAAACCTTCCGTTTATCGGCTTTATTACACGCTTCCAAAAAAATCCATTCCGCAAATGATTAACTGCAGTTTCATTTACTCCTAAAAGTTCCGACACATGAAAATAAAGCCGTCTAAACTTTGAAGTTTATTGCTCACGCAAGTAAGACATTTTTGAAGGATTTGTTTCGATAAAAGTATTCTACCTTACATAATACGGGAAGGTTTAATGTGACACGATGGTATGTGTGATATGAAAATACGAGGTGCTTGGGTAAATTCCATACCAGACACACAATGTGAAATCAATGTTCTTCTTCAACATACAAACACACACAGCATTGTATTCTAGTAGTACATTCCCTTCAACTCTTAATACTTTCCACATCAACCCACACATGCATCGCTAGAGGAACACATTAGCACCGTTCAAGGAAGGTAAGAGAACCCATTCACCACAGCCATTTGACCCATTTCACTGATTTAATAGATGATATCTCCACTTCTATGCGGCAGTTCATGAAGAAGTGGCCAAATATTGGAAAAGGATAAAGTATCTTTCCTCCATCGTGTATGCCTATATGTGTGTGCACTTCACGCCTTTTTCTCCTTTCATCATCGTGTGACCTGCGAGGATTTTTTCCTTACAAACCCATATAGATTCATTCATATCCTTTTCAACTTAATACATGTCTTCAATTACTCCCGCAGAAGAGACTATATAAACTACCTTTTGCGTCTTGCATGCAAACATAAGCTGTCTTTATGTTTCCGTGTCCGTACTCATATCAACCATCTAGATTACGTAAATTGACTCTGTATCAAGGACCAACTATTGATTCCCCTTCAACTACCAATATGATTATCTTTGATCCACTAGTAGAACTCCCTTCACCCTGATAGAACATACATAAACAAACCTTCACACACAAGGTTTCTCATTACTTAGAAAAATGCCATAGACTTTCACCCATAAGTCACTACCAACTTGTCTTTCATCCGAACATTCCCTGATATTAACCACACAATATATTCCAATTTGGAAAGAGAAAAAGAACTGACGGAAACTCACAGCTTGATACCTGCAAGGATATCCTTTAAAGACTAAGAAGGTAGTAGAAGGAATATCTCCACAAGGAAGTACACACAAGGACAACCAACACCCGTACAGTCAACCCTATCTTCCTACTCGTCTTTGCTCTCCGTTGAATTCGCATCGAAGCGATTCCTTTCCACACTTTTCTTCCACTTCGTCGCCTTCTTATGCGGCATTTTGGCAATGATTCCTTGGCAAGCGCCTACTACTCCGTTCATTTATCATCAAGTCTCTCTTTCTCTCTCTCTAGACCGCGGCCAGGTAGCTTTCTCATCTAAATTGTAATTTATTATATGTGAAAAGTTTACACAGTGGATCTTCTGGTGATACAGGCACGTCGAATGAACGGCATTATGATGTTATACGTATAAACGCGTTCCTTTTAGTCTTCTGCCTTTCGCCACACTGTGTATCAGCAAAATCAGTTTTGGCAACTTTTTTGGCACATCCGGAATGCCTAGAAGGATTGCATGAACTGATAAGAAGGCAAGTGGCTGCAGATTTTTAATTGGTTCCGGAGGGGAGAAGAATATCTCAAATGAACATCAGACATGGTGGTGGTCTACTGTCATTCCCAGACTACTGGGTAAATGTGTCCATACAGTTCCTTCAGTATTCTTTTGAACCTTATTTCCTTCACCATGCGTGTGTGTCTATAGTGTCTGCCTACCTTCATTCACTCCGAGGACTTCTCATCGATCTGACGTTTGATTTCCCTACCTGTATCATTAAAACCTCCCTGCAGGAGAATGGAAACCTCATTAGTTTCTTCGTCGGAAAGGTTAATTATTCACAACCAAAAGTCTCTCAATTCCCAACTCATCACGAGAGGAACTTGTGCTGAACCAAATGTTTCATGACTCACCTTTTTCTGACCTTTCTAACTTCTCAACCCCTACAGCACACACCTTTCCTTGAAATCGCGAATAGGTGATGAGCAGTAATGATATGAATCAGCTCAGGAGATACTGCGAGAGTTCAATTAAATACAGTTTTACTTTCTCCAAATGATTCAGAAGGGTTCGTAGAGTTCATACATAATAAACAAAGACTTCCTCACAAAAGTATATTATTACAAAAGTTCCCAATTCAGCAAAATAATGCACGTCATCTTGCTTTGCTAAATATTGCCCAATCAGCACAACGTTGTATTCAAATATTCATAAGCTTTGAGGCTATAATAACCTCCCGAGCAATATTGAATCCGCCACAAGCACGTGAGGACTACTACTCCTTAATCTTTAATGAAATAAGCACATATATGGATATGTGAAGTGCACACAAGTGCTCTGAGACTTCTTCCTACCCATCACAGTAGTAAAAGTTACTGTTTACTCCTAAAAGAGTAGCACTTGTGCCTCAGTCCGTGTTATTCCTCCACACTCATACGACTTGAGAATCCTTATGGTAGCTCATGTGAAAAGTTGCACTATTGCCTATAGCACTGCGACTGACAAGTTTATAGAAAGACCCATTTCTCCACTCCGAATTCCCCCTTATTAAGCAAATATACGAGTCTCTAGTTCCTACTTTCCATTTCTCAACTGTCAGCCACAAATTAGAATATATTTATTTTTCTGAAAGACAAGGAACAGAAAAGAAAGCTCAAGTCACGAATACTCAAGGAAAGTAGAAAACCAGTCAGTGTGAAGGTCTTTCCAATATTCACACCCGATTCCTCGAAACTAACTTTTACCTTCAGATATCATCTTACTTTTAGCTTTGCCACTGTCATTCAACAAACATACACAGCTACATGTTTCTTGGAAGACTATGCAGCATTTTCCACCCAACACACACGCACGTATCATAGTCTCGAGAGTCAACTTTATTCTCCATGAATTATTATGCGTGCAGTGAAAAACCAGGTAGAAAGTCAAGACAGCCTGGCATCTCATTTCCAAATCTCTTAGGAGAAAGTCTCTACACACATACAGCCCTGCAACGTCTACAGCGAATGTCTCAGTTCATTCGGAGTTGTCACACAAAGCAGTTTCTGCTTTCCTACAACACTGACATTGAACAGCACTTCTAAAAAATATGCGTAAAGGAACCAAAATCCAAGAAACTAAAATCCCTAAAAGACTCCTACACGTAAAATCTTACCCAACCGCATTTTCCTTAAGTCTTGTTCTTTTCTTACAACTATACAGCTGCGTGCATTGCTAAACCGATGATAGCAACTACTGGCAGAGCAGTACACACACAGCAAGACTTTGATGATGGTGAGAAGTTGAAAAAACATGTAAAGTGCTGCGGAGCATTAGTGAATGTAAATCCCTTGTGGTGCAAAAGAAGGCAAGCACTACTTGAATGTAATAAGAAGAAAGAACCCACTCATACGTATTAAGCCCAATCCATTCTACCTGTACTTTTTCTCCGAGACTCACAAATGTAGAGAAAAGTATGAGAAATCCACCACTACCACAACTACCTATCACAACAAAAGAGAAAGATAAGAATTGTACTCAATCTGTGGAGCAGCACTAACTTTCCTACGGGGTATTTGACTTAGTGCTGCCCTAAATCTTTCATAATGCTCAATACTTTCCACCCATTATGGACCAGTATCCTTTCTCCCCAGCTTTCTCTCTCTCATAAGGATGAAAAATCTCATCCTGCATTGCATGCATATCAAATAGATGCGAAGAAACTATGCTTCTGCTTGAAAGGAACTCAGTGTAGACTACTTCTGCACTACATGAATATTTTGAACAAGAAGAATTGCGAATCTTTCCTTCACTTCTGAGGGATTTTGTCTGCGGGCATTTGTACTCTCATACTTCTTTGTGAATCCACTCCCGACATCAGAGTAGGACGAGCCACACGGGAGAAAGGGAATTCAGTTTTTATATACTTATATAAATGTGTGAGGCTACCTACCAGCTCTACCTACAACCACCACCACCACCACCAACAATCGTAGTGAAAATTCTTCTTGATCAGATTTAGAATGATTTATCGTGTCTGCTGATGTACTAACTTGTGAATAAACCATCATCGCGTGCAATCAATTCATTACTGTTTTATACCGAGAGTTGCAGAGCTATGAGACTCATCATTCAGTTTCGTGTGTAAGCTTGTTCCCAATGATATGCCTCTGACATTTTATTCAGATTTCGATGGATTCACATTCTGCATTATTCAGGATCTTTCTTTTACATACA
>JAQGAB010002370.1:0-12254 GCA_034696565.1 Isotomurus graminis
TCACTGGAATCTTCCTCATTATCAGAATCAAACACGTCGGCTAGACTTTTGAGTTCACTCATTATCCCCTTCAGTTTGCTCAACGTAATCACAACATCATTCGTATCGTTCTTAATTCGGGGCAAAATACTTTGACGGCTCATTCTCAGTGTTCTTGCCTTCTCGTACTTCTGTCCAAACGTATCCAAAGTTTCCATCCATTTCCCAACCATCTCTTGTCCATTCTGTCCAAACACTTTGTTGGAGGAAGCTGGGTCCCAAAATGGCTACACCCACAAAATATTGAGTTATTTGTTCGTTGTTTGAATGTAATCTCCCTTTGGTCAACGCTTAAACTCTTAAATATCTTACGCACCGAATTCTTCATCTCAGAAACAACCTTAATACACTTCTCCTGATACCCATTTATGTTTTCTATTAAAGCAGACACAACTGTTTTCGGATCTGGACGCTGCAACTCCTGAGACTCCTGCAGCTTTCGAAATATTTCCTGTAAACCATATTTGACAATATCCTACTGATCCTTCATATTAAGCCGTAAGATCGAACATCTATGAACCTTACTGGCAGCGACGTATCTTGTAAAATAATTTCAGACAGCATCTGAGACTTTTCGACTAAAGTGGTTGACGCAGCGTCCGCCAAGTCTTTCTCCGTTACTTTCATCTGCATCAGCTTTTCGTGATTGTTCAGAATTCCTGGGTCACTCAGCAGTTCATCCAAATCGTCGTTGAATTCCATCTGGAATCTATTGTTAGCCTAGAACAGGTAAGGAAATCATGTCAGGAAGTCGGTTTGATGTTTCTTTCAGCAATTTAGACCAACAAGACCTTCAAGACTCACCATTATCTTCCTCAAACGTTAAGCTCCGGCTGTAGTGAATATTTTCAGAAAATTAAATGTAAAAACCAAAAACGCAACACAAATTCGAAAACGAAACAGAACGGGAACTTTGTTTACAATACAAAACCAGAGACAAACCATTTGAAATGAATTCCCGCGTTTTCTGCCCGCTCTAAAGTTTTTCTCTATTCTTCATCATCGTCTCAACTCACCCTCATTCACTTTGTTCACTTTGAAAGTTTCCATAAAACATGTTTCCATTCGTGTATTCCAACATTCCAAGAAGACAAAGTGTCTTTGAAAGACAGCTAAGCGATTGAAGTGGCTGAAAATCAATTTGAAATGCAAATGACTAGTGGTTGATGAGTTTGTGGGAGAATTTGCATGAGAAACGAGAGACTTCATGAACCTTCTGCATGGAAAGTGAAATTTCCAAGAAGTTTTGGAAGGGTTGTTGTTATTTCTGTTGTTTGTATTTCTAGAGTGGCAATTAAACTCTCTGCTTAGTAAGTCACTTGATGAAAGAGCTACTTGTGGTTGTCACTCGCTTTGAGTCAAATGAAAGGACGAAGTGTCGAGTTTAATACAAAATTTGAATGAAAGGGAACTTTACAATGTCTAGGTATGTAAGTGAACATGCATTGACGCATATTAAAGAATAAACCTCGGTTCATTAAGGCAAGTCGTGTGTTTCTAGTGAAAGGGATATATCTTATCGTACAAGCATCTCAAGGTGCTGTTAACGTTGCATAGCAGGATTATTAACAACCGTGGAATAAGTTACATGGGGAGATTTTAAATGTATGTACAATTAATTGGGAGTGTTGATTAAACATTAATATCTCTGCTGGTAGGAGGGAATTGTGCAATGTGTTTAATATTAGAATAATTAGCTGCAGTTTTTGTAATTGAAAAACACTTGAATACAAACAAAAAGAGATGCAAATGAAATGCAAATAAATTCATCTCTTGAATTGCGTAACGTGGAATGTGAAATAATTGGCATTGTTGATTCCTTCTGCGACATAAAAATACACTTTTGGGCACAAGGGATGAAGTGTGTGTGTGTGGAATGGTAATTATCTATACGCGTGTTTTATTCTTAAGTGTTGCGTGTAATAAGGATTGTTTTGGACGAAGGAGGATGGTCAATAGACATTCTTCTGTCAAATGAAAAAATGAGGAAATTAAACAGTATTTTGATTTCCTATTGTGATTAGTGTCATAAACTTTCTTTGGGAAGAGAGGTTTAGAGTTTAAGCAGTAAGATGTCAATATTTTAAAAGGCATCATCAATTTTAAGTTGGACAGGCAGGATGGCAGGAAGTGTTACTATTTTAATAACTTTTCTCTAACCATCAATTAGTTTTACTTGACGGATTCATGTGAGAGAGTCGAATGTGTCTCCAAAATCTCAAAATCCAAACCATCTTTTGTTCACTGACAACTGAGGATTAGTAGCAGGTGTGGGAACTTTTTTTGTCACCGCTAAAACAGTTTCCCTAATTACTTTGAGACTGTGTAAGCCTCTGTAAGTCTGTAACGTGTGGAAGTAACTTACAAGATCTACTTTCAAGCTTTGTGAACAAGCGAAAAAATTTTGGTTAATGTTACAATCAGAAATGCCCAATTATTGTTACAAGTTAGTAGCATTCTCATGTTCTCTATTGCTTTGTTGATTAAATCCTTTAAAGTTCCTTTTGTCTTTTAATGGATTACTTAAGACCTGTTTTTCATTTTTGTGGTGCGGTGTAATTTCATACAGACTTTTAGGTCTCCTGCTCTTTCTGTTCCTCGATTCTTTAGCAAGTTATAAGAAATTAAACCCATAATCTCGTGGGTTTTCTTTAACTGAATCCCAACTAAACCTCATTTACTCTTCAACAGGAAACGAAAAGAGGATCTGGTCTATAACTTATTGGCTGGTTGACTTTCTAAAAAAATCATCTTACATTCGCTATACACATGCCGTGCCGTACTGCTGAACTGTGTTTAGCGTAAATTGGAAACAACTACTGAGAGATCCCACTGAAAGATTGAGAATAGAAGAGCCTGACTGATGAGATTTCTACGTGTGTGAAATGATGTAAATGTACACCTCGCAGCTCACACTTCCACTTAACAGACCAAATGCACAGATATTCAATTTATCAATCAGAATTATTTGGATTCCTGTCTACACATCAACTGCATTTGAAATGAGGTCCTTCGCACCTTCTCTCCTCAAGATATGATTGTGTAGTTAGTAGTGCATCTATGCAAACTAAATTGTGCTAAACATCCTTCCTTATGGTCCTTGTGAGATGCAGGTAATGTTTTTCATGTCACGCTACAATAAATACCGTCGAGAGTGTAGTAGAGACCTGCCTTAGTGACCTTAAAGGAACAGCCAAACAGCCATTCCTACCATTACATATACGCTTGGTCGATAAGATCAAACTATTGAACAGTAAAAATTCAGATATGTTTACAGTTTAGATTACTACACATGTATTGCTAAATTTTAGATGATTGGTGGAGCAACAATAGGAATCAAAGAACCAAGGGGCACACAATATATTCTTGATCGCGTATTGTTTCACTCTGTATACAGTTGTACGCGTAAAATCGCATCTTACTACACAAACAAGATTCCTATCTACCTACCAACAATATCCCATTCATATGATCACACACAGAGAGAGAGACTCTGAGCTATATACTCATTTGATGCGTTTGAATAAAAACTTGCCAATCTAGTCAAACTCCTCAATCTCCTTGCGTATATGAATTCACCTGACAAGTGTGTAATAATAAGAGTCTCTCTCTCTCACACATTTCAACTGCCTAACTTCTATTGACATCAAAAAGTGAATGAGAACAGTCTCATTTTCATCCTGAAGACACAGAATCCATTCTTTAGTGAGCCATGGCACAGATTTCCAAGATTAAAGTCTTCTTTTAAGTAAGAAGAATCAAAAGTGCTTTTGACGTGGATAAGTCAGTAGAGAGGGTTCATTTTAGGAAATTTACATTTTGATTGCGTTTCCACACTCTTCGTTTGTTTGTGGAGTAATCAATCTTCTAATTCTGAAGTTGGTGTGAAGACTAAGAAGAAGAAGAAGTGTGTCACATGAGATAATTCATCGTGACTCTGTATATTCCAGTGTCTTCTGTGTGTAGACTAAAAAGTGAGGTGTGTGGGTACAGAGTAGTAAAGAACCTATAGAGAGTTCGAAGGAAACTCAATGAAAATTCCAAAAGTTTCAATAACTTATCTGGAAAAGACAAAGCGAGTTTAGAAGTGGAAGAACCCAAAGAAGGAAGCAGAGGAAGGAGAGAAGTTTAAAGGGAGAAATTGGAAGATCAAAAGGAAAAATCCATTAGGGTTTCTAAAGACATTTGCTTACTATGTGAATGGGAATCCAGACAAGTTTTAGGACTTTTAGGGTGAACACGGTGGGATATAACACTTATAGGCTTTACACACGGAAAGACTCTCAAGAGGAAGGAAGTAAGTAAAAGAACTAACTACTGGAAAGGAAGCAGGAGCAACTCTTTTGCAAAAGGAATTCGATTTCATCACAAATGAGAAGTTGAGAAGAAGGGTTGATTAAAATTCTAATTAAAATGACTCAAGTGGTATTTATTAATGGAAGAGTTGTCCCTGACGAGTGGGACGAGAGGTGGAGGAGAAATAATCCTAAAGATTTTCAGAACTACAAGAACTCTACTAGAACGGGCTACCTACCCGGGATTAATTCCGATACCAATAAAACTACTACAAGAACTTCGTGTGCTAATAATTTAGATGGTGTTCATTATGATTCAAATTCACGAGATACACAACAACACGACGATCATTGCGAATTCACGGAAAGAATGACTCCAGCCAGGAGGCTTTCCAAGCTCCAGTTGTTCTACTTGGGTCTTTTTATGTTGTTAAGTTTTTGTTCAAGTGGATTCTGCTCTCCAGAGTCAAGAGGTGCAAATAATAACGAAATACAAATGAAAATCAGGAGTTTCTTGGAGTCCCACTGTAATAAGCAGAATCAAAGTGTGGAACAAATGGAATTTGTAAGTCATTTGCATATCTTAGTAATACATGACTTACACTTGGTGCATGAGCTTAAAACAAGTACAGGAAGAACACGATGAATTTACAATATAGTCAATGAGCAAATCAGTTTAGTTTTTTGTCCATTACGTAACCGTTTCCTGAAACTGTGTCAGTGTTATTTTCATTACTGTTGGTGTGTTGTATCAATAAGGATATGTGTATCATGTTGAATGAATTCAAGGCTTGCAGTTGTGAGATCAATTACTTCACGAGTTAATTGTAGTCATTTCCAATCATTTGAATGTCAGTGATGACGTTAGAGACGAGTGTTCACATGTAATTGTTAAGATAATAGCTTGACTTTAAGTGGTATTGGTTTTGCGGGTCAGTATATATTGTCTTATGGACCAAGTTTAAAGGTTACTTGTACTCAAGTATGAAATTGTTACATTTGAGAATGGATTTTGTAGGAAAACTTTATATCATGTAACCCAACCCAAGCAGCGACGACCTTCGAGAGACTAAAGGCCCTGAAAGAAGTTGATGGAAGTGTTCGACATGAAGAGATTCAGAGGGAGATTAACAAGCAGTGCGACGCGTGGCCTCAGGAGAGATCATGTCAGAAAAAGAACTTTGCATTGATCCAAAAATGCTTTTATGTCAAACAGCGATTTGTGTTTTACTTCATGCTCGCGCTCACCGACACTATTTGCAAGGATGGAGATGTTTTCATACGTAAGTTGATGAGAATGCAAGTATTGAGTTGTTAGCTCAGCTAGATTTCTACAGAAAAGATGATGAGTTGCATTCGCATTGCTTTATGTAATTGGGCCTGCAGTAAACAGTTTCTTATTACTCATCCTTCAATTGCTTTCTGGGATTTATGTAATAAATGCATACGGATCTTGCAGAGGCTTGAGAAGTTTGAGCAAAGGTTTATGTTGAAATGAGTATTTTAGTATTTGCCAAGATTCATGAAATATAATGGAAGCTACTAATATTACAAAAGAGTCGGAAGATTCTTGGAAGAAGTAATAAATGAATATTGCATTTTTAGAGTACTGGGAAAAGGGTGGGGACGTGTGTCTTCAGGATCACTTGAAGCAGCTCTCCAACGAGATTTCCCAATGTTTCAAACAAACTTCTACCAACACTACGGAAGATCTTGATCGGTACAATGAATTGTTATTTGCATCTTACATACTTGAACGGATGTGATTACTCATTTAGAATTGCGTAACTAATCTACTCTGGATGTCATAATTTCAGGAATATTGGAAAGATTACTTCGTGCATTGGCGAAAAGTTCCGGAGCTGTGGAAGTGCAGAGTCAGCCGTTCTAATTGACGACCTTCTATCGGACCTCGCTGTGTTTTATGGAGAAATAAAAAATGACATTAGTGCAACTTCGAGTTCTTCATCGTCGTTACCAAATCAATCGGCTTCCTCGTTAGCTTTCCTTCCACTTCTTGTCTTTTCATTGCTTATTATGCAACCTTTAGTATTGTCAAGTTGATTGACAACTACTTTTGTAAGATGTGTGTCCTTCTTTCCCCTTCATTGTATATTTAGGTTTTGTATTCCTGAGTGTCTTGTTTAATTTTATAACTATTACATATTATATAACATTAAGATTAGATGCAGCGCGTGACTTGTGTGTTGGATAATGTAAGTAAGCCATGTAGTAAAAGATTTAGAGGATATCCGAATGAAGTGTTAAATACATCTTCGAAATTCTTTATACGCTTCGAAATCCAAGCCAGTGTCCGTGTAATCGCACTCGCTAGTTCAGAAGTTAATTAGTGACTTGTAGAAAGGAATTAAGTGTTGTTAATAAGTAAGGGGAGTGTATGAAGGCGTCAAAAATGGGTTGTGCATTTGCATCTAATTAATCCTGGATGCAATTATATTTCATTTCATCATCCAATTAACCAATAGAGACGGTCCTTCGCTCCTGGTTGGGTTTGGGAACTAAATATTTGATTGAACTTATTCATTCCTCTTTGATGAGGGAATCAAATTATGAGACTCCCATTTATTTTCTCAGCGGTAGAATGTAATCCACTTAGCCCGAACAAATTGAGCTGATTTCTGTTTTCAAATGGCAACAACAGTCTCTATAGTCTGTACTGCATACCCATAATATCTTCTTATTACTAATCTGCATATTCATTCTCCTGTAGTAATAAAGACTAAACCTCAGTCAGGTTGAGAACCCTTCCCCTCTGACAATCCACACTATCTCCCTTTTACTTTTACTATAAAACTTTATTCCCAAATTGAAAATTACCATTTAGAAAATTGATACAAGACCACTTGATGCGTGATTAATACTCAGAATTGGTTGACAAGACCGAAGGAGACCCCAACAAGTCCTGAGGTCACACAATTCACTAAGGAAGCTCAGAAATCACCAGCCAGAGGAGCAATTGAATTATTCAGTATGAAATGACACCCAAGGACGCATGAAAAAAGGAAACTCGTGTGAAATTGTAATCATGTTAATCTAAAATGGAATAAGACTTACGTCTCTAAACTTCTGGGAGTTTCTCTCTTTGCCACACATACCCAAAATGCGGTTAGTATTCATCCACCTTATGTTCTGCTTTTTGAAAATGCTTCCTCTACCAGTAGAGATCTATTGCATGTGAGGAGACGGGGGGACCCTACACGGGAGGGTTGCATTATTTTATTGCTCGTGTAATAGTGACAGAGAAACAGTCACAAATATCTCAAGAGTTTCCTCTGACACTTCAACTGAGACAAATGCAAAGCAGGGGATATTTTGTTTGGAAACTGTGCGTGGATTTCCATTACTGTCCATGTACGATGATAGTTTTGTGAGGTATCAGAGATACGACGGTATGATTCGTAGTGACTTACGATGACTATAGCCAGACTTGTGAATAGTCCTGTGCTATAAAGGAGACTACGTGTCTACTTCTAACCCAACCATTACAATATGAAGGAAGGAATAAAGAGACATAAATATTGTGAATGTAACAAAAGTCATTTGTTTCGGGTTTTGTGGTCTCTCTCTCTCTTTTCCTCCGTTCTAAACTCTTGAGTTGTCCTGTCTTTTCGGCTTTTCCATTTCACTTCCGTAAATCATTGTGACGACAGACTTCTGGTGGAATACAAATTACTTACTTTCTCCTGCTACAAACTCTACCAACAGTTCTAATCCATTATTCCAGGCACTTTTACAAAACAGCTTGAGAAGTAACCAGAGAATTGTTACGGTGGAATGGAAACCAGTATTATTTCTGACTACTACAGCCTTCCAACGAGTCTCCTGACTTTTTCAGCTTCGCAAAGAGAAACCTACCGTGTTACATTACCACAGACTTTAGACTCTTCAGCAATCTGCCACGTCCCTCTGCTTTCTCCACCACACACACAACCACGAACAATAGGGGTACACATATACATACATAGGAGTGTTGGATAGATTTGTATTGTGTGGCACACACATACACACGTCTTGTGGTGTCCGTTGAAAATAGATGGATGACTTGGTTGAACTAAATGGATACAAAACACGGGGTACTTTGTGCAAAGGCTATAAACCTATTGGGTATTTGTTGTGTATCGGGTGAAAGTAAAAAGCCGAGGCAGGAAATGTAAATCCCTTTCTATCGGACAGCCTTTTTCACGATTGATCCCTTTTAGGATCTCTTATCACATTTCCCTCGGCTGGAAACAACTCACTCCAAATGTATTCATCCCTTGGTGAGTAGTTTTAGACTCGAAGGGAAAGTCTCACTCTGTCTGTACAAGGATGATGATGATGTTATCATTATTCTCCCTAGGAACATTCTCTCTGTCCACTGTGGTGAAAGTGACTCTGATCTCTCTTCCCGGACATTTTATACATGTGAATTCAGTCTATATGGGCGACTTGGTGGTGGAACTCATTTTTCAACAAAGAACCCTGTCACGAGAGGAGTGTATCTATCCCAGATTTTTGTACAGTTTATATCTCTCATAGATCCTATGTATATACGCCTTTCCTGATTTACTTTCGAAACAAGACATTTCCTAGTCATAAATTTTTCAAAGGATCATTACAAATCTTGCTTTCTGGATAAATGGATAAGTAGCTTTTAGCGGTTTTGTATCTCAACTGATATGGCTTACTCCTTTTGGAAGCTTTACGCACATTTCCAGTCTACTCGTAAGGAGAAAGCCAGATTCACACAAGGAAACTCAGAAAGTTCCAAAGACTTGATTCCACTAGTTCTACACACAAGTCTTTGTATTTAGTTCTAAAGTCATCTCTATTGAAAGCAACAGAGAGTCACACACGTTCACACTTACTACTGGCCAAACCATTGTCTAAGTAAAAGTATGATTTACACAGTGTAAAAGCCTTTTATACATCCTCACTATATGTGCGTGAGCAACAGTACGAAAAGCCAAATCCATCAGAGCCTTCTTTGTGAGATAATAAAGAAAAATCTGTAAAGACAACTACTAGAGACACCGTAAAAAGAATAGGCAGTGGTAGAAGTGTAGTAGATGTCGTAATAATAATTAATAGTTAAGGACAATCGGGTTGAAGGAAGACGTGTGTGTAGTAGAAGTCCATTAGAGACTTTTTAAGTCTCCATATAAAGAAACACACACATCCCAGGTCAACATAACGTACGTAGGGACTATATGGGTCAACTTTTATATCTGAGGAACATAATTTTGTTCAACTTTCACGAACTTTTTCCCACACGAAGAAGAATGGGCTGAGAAACTTGGTCACTCATAAAAGTCTGTGGGTAGTAAACCGCTAACTTGGCTGAAAGATGTTCTTCAAGCTTTCCTTGGAAGAGTTTCTTTCCCTGAGAGTTCCACGCCTATTCCTTCTCTCTCCTACTTGACCGTATTAAACCTTACCCTATTATTTCAACACCACTAACTCTCTCTCGCCTTCTATTATTTTTTAAAGAGGAAAACAAGAAGCCTCCTTCCTAAGGCAAATAACCAGGAGCAGTAGAAAGAGTGACTTTTTCCAAATTACGGATAAACTTTTTAATGGAAAGTGACTAAAAGAGCTTTCTTCGTTGGTTGCCCGTTGGGCTCCTCATTTATTATATGAGCCCCTCCTTCCTCTACACACACACACAGGCAAAAGAGTTATATGTAAGAAACTTTGAAATATATTTCTACCAAGTTAATACCACCAACCAACATTTCCATATTTCTCCTTACTTTCTCTCTATGCAGTATTATTAATAATCCCGTGTTGTGCAAGATGAAGAATCCCTTTCACCGCTGGAGGAGACTTTTTCTCATCTACTTCCACACTCTAATTCTTCTTGAGTTAATATATAGCCTGTTGTTCGTTAGTTAAGTCGTAAAATACGAGAGATACATGGAGATAAGAGTACAAGCGTATGTGCCAGGTCGACTGTTGTGTGGTGTTATCTGCTTTTCGAGATGAAAAATACTGGAAAGCCTGTGTGGCAGAAGCAGATGCCGAGTGACGATGATGATTATACTAGTAAGTGTGGCATTGTAGAAACCACAAGGAAGTAGATCACCAGGATGAACGTACAGAAATATATTCCTCTCTACAGAACTAATAAGAAATAGTATAATAATAAGTAGATGGGCAAAGAAGAAGACTCTTGCTGGGATATAACTCAAAAAGAAAAAAGGGGAGAAAAACATGTTGAGCATGGGCTGTGTCTTAGACGTCGTGGAGAAAGTGATTTATTAAATCATTAAATCTAGAAGGATGTTCTGAGCATCCGTTCCTTTTTATATATTCCCCATGCATTCCACCTCCTACTAGGACAACACATCTCTCCCTTCACCACCACCAACGGCCATCTCTCCCAGTACAGATTGGGATCCACAACTTTCACTCTTAGACACACATTAACCATTGTACTCAAGAGGTATGACCCATACACACTCCAGACTTATCTCCTCCTCATTCCAGAGGAAACATTTTGCTAAAATTTTGCGGATTTATCTCTCAGCCCATAACTTGAACCATCTATTTAACATCCCTCCCCTTCTTCTTATTATCACATGGATAAAACTACCACCAGAGCATACGAGTTGTCTTTCTCTGTTTCTGAGTAATAATCTGGTCATGAGATCCAACACAAAACTAATCTATTGAGAAAGAAAATACAGTGTCTTGGCCACAACAGTCTTTACTACTCCTTCATCTGGACTTGAGGGATACACAAACAGTCTCCGCATACACTATAGGCTCCCGGGTGTCTTTGCCTAAATGACCTATGATCCTTATTTGAGCCAAGACAGTAGATGATCTCTGTACATTCCTCACAGAACTCGTTTTCCTACAAGACTCTCGTAGAATTGGAGAAAGGAAGCTATAAAAACCAACAAGAGACACGGTTCCTACGAATGGAGAGAGTAGTAAACTTGAAAGATTATTTTGTGTAACAAAATCTTGGAAATGTGGAAGGATGTGTTGGGTACTTTTTCTTGGAATAATCTCTACGTTTATCTCTCTCGGTGTACACTTTGGGTTGGGTTCTTCTCACATAACTTTTCTCAAATGGGTGGACCAAACAAATTCAAGAGCCCATTATGTCATTCAAATAACTCATTGATACATACACATATACTTTTGTTATGCGATGGTGCGGAATCTGATAGGAAGTATATTAGGAATTTAAGAAACTTGTTTTGTACGCATTCAAAGAGTTTCCGACACAATGAGTAATTAGTTGTGTACTTGAAATGTTCAGAAGAAGTTTACTAAGACTTGTGGAACAAGTTTCTTCTCTATTGTGTCTTTTCAAAAGGAATAATATTAAATTAAAAGTTTTATTGTTCGGGGATCAAAGGGAATTGATTCGTGAGCCCAATTTAGTTCCAGCAGAGCTCCCAATTAAAGCTGGAGTAAGACACGGGGAATAAATACTTTCTTTCTTTATGTGATAAGCAAAGTATTTTTTTACATTTTGCGATTAGTTTCAGGAATATCTCATAACTCATCTCTGTGCGAGTTGATAAGGAAAGATGGAGAGCCGTAGTTTACTAAACTGTAAAAAGTTGCAAATATTAAAAAAGAAGTTATAAAAGTTGAAAAATTACACACTTGGGACGAAACTTTTTTCTTAAACCGGAAAAAGAGTGCAATTAGCATTCAAACTTTGAATATTCCATTAGCTTTCGATAAGAAACTTTTTTATAACGAGTTTGTGTGTTAAAACGAATCTTTACAAGTTTCTCTTTTGCATCTTTAGAGTCCAAGTGTAATTATTTAAGCACGATTCTTGAACAAAGTCTTCCTTGCCGGAGGATACGTATATTTTTATATAGAAGTTTTTGAATACAACTCGCGTGTGTCATCGGTAAATAATGAACACAATTTATTGGAATACAAAGAATT
>JAQGAB010002371.1:0-12252 GCA_034696565.1 Isotomurus graminis
AGACGCGAAAGTCAGAAAATGTGGGTTCAATTTCTGATGACTCGAGGTCATGTACGACAGTCCACTCATTCCCACTCTGTTATCCTTCTGTAAATATCCACTTTTAAATAGTCCTCCGCTCCCCAGAAATATAATATTTATATTATATCATATTTTAACAAGTTAACTTTTTTCCGCAACTGTCTCTACATTGGGTTAAAACGGTAGATATTCTTTATAGGACCGAATTCAATTAGGTTAACATTTACTTTTAAAACCAAAATATAACGTTTTAATGTTAAGCTCCACAAATTGCATGTAGTTTACCAGGCGAATGTTGGTCTCTTGTCATTCTTTGTCATAACTTGCCAAAGAGTCGATAATCTTCTAACGAAACTCAAAACAAACTTGTTAGATTTTTAAACTGGAAGACTCCAAATTTCAACGTTTTCTAAATATTCCAGAGAAATACGAATTGACTAAACTTATTGTCATAGTTAACTTGTACTATCAGCATCATACTAACGTGCTTACTTTTAAACTAAAGGAATAAATGTTGGTCAATAATGTGGATGTATCAAATGATTATTTTATTTTGGAAATCCCAGTTTAATACTGCGTACAAAAATTCTTAATTTACTTAAAGTAAAACAATTAAGGTAACATGACTTGTTAAGTTTTAAATGCAGCTATTCCGTACCCAAGATTTCTAATGGAGCATATAGAAACCATTAGAAGTTAATGTTACTTATATTACTTATGTGAAATGGTTTTGTTATAATTCTCAAACGGTTTTGAAGTGTACACACCGTTTAGTTGTGTAACGGTAACTAAATCTTTGTGGGCCTAACTAAAAGCATAAATTGATACTATCATGCGTACAGTTTTGAATGCAGAATTATTTTCTAAAGTAAGAAGTACCTTACAAAGAGAAAGAAGATAATATTTGTTTTCTTTTAACAGTTAATAAAACAATCTCTCTCTCTCTCTCTCTCTGTATCTCATTAAAAATTTGTTAACAATGAATATTAGTTTACTCTTTGAACAATTACGTAAACTACTGATAAAACTGTTCTCACGTTGCCTTCTTACCTTTTAAATTACTTAGCAACCAAAGTTTTAAATAGTTTTTACGATTAGTAGAATTCCACAGGATGTGACAAATTTGTTTTACAGAAATAATTCCTTTCACGGGTTCTCCGTGAATGGTAATTGGCAAATTCTGATATTCCTGTAGTGCTGTTCTGTTAGGAAATACAGAGTTGAAACATGTGAGTTGCCCCACATGCCTAGGATTCCACTCTGGTTCTATTTAAACACATAACATGCATACATATCCTAGATTGAATGAGGGATCTCTGATGCACACGAAGCATAAATAATAATCATGGTAGTAAGGAATTATGTATGTTAGATAAGCCGAAGTTATTCAACTGGTAAGAAAAGTTGTTAAAATTAAGATGCTGACGGATATGAAAATAACTTAAATTTTTCGAGCTTTCTTGTTGATATTATTTATTTTTTAGCCTTCGCAAACTAAGTGAAATTATAGAACTATATATTCATTTCGAAAGTTATCATGCGTTTTTTGATGTGGGAGAACAATAATATAAGTATTCTCCCTCATTCACAATTTGCCTTATGCTAACTACACACGTCCAAACAGAAATACAGCGCATGTCTGATTAGTTTTACATTTTCTTCTAATAATTTACTAATTCACTTGGAAATAAATTCGCATGTTCGTTTCCAATTCCAAGTCGTCGTATCAAAAGGATAAAAAAATATATGGATTTTCGTGTGACCACAACTGTTGGAGTGCTTGTGCAGTCACTGTCCGAGAATTTTGGAAACAGAGTTAGGTTGATTTATATGCGAAAGCAAAGTACTTACGTAAGCATCAATGTTGAATATACTGCAGCTTTTTTGTTTTACAAATCAGCATGCTTCCAAGAAGATAACCTTCTCTCATTTAGTGAACATATATGCAAGTCCATTTATATTTGCGTACTGAATTGATTGTCGTAAGATTGTCGTAAAAAAGACAAAGGATGTAAATTTGGAATTCAGCGGATTTTGTTTCCTGAATTTGTTCACGTATTTGCAAGTTCAACTTCAGCAAAATATTTATAATGGATGTTTAGCTCGGCAACAAGGAGATGTAAATTGGTTGTCGATGATCATAGGTAAGCTGATAGAAGCGTCGCGTCCATAAGGTTTTGTCGTGTATTACCTTAAAGCAATAGTTTTGATTAAGGAGGACAGTGATTACTGTGCGTAGGTTTAGGCGTATCAGCAAAGGTGACGGAACACGCGTGTCACACAGTGTAACTATTATTTTTGAGACATTAAAGTGTTGTGTTGTGTGGTGTTGGATTATTGCGAAATATTATGAGTGTGGGTGTTGTGTGAGTTTTTTAAAAATTCTGGAACTTAAGTGTGTGGTGTTGTATGTGTTGTGAAAATCATAAATGCAAACTCATAGTAATTCATAAAGGTTAATTTGTAATCCTAACTTGAATCTAGCCGCCAACCAATAACACAACAAACCACATGAAGTAACAGGCGTGAAGTTTATTCTTCAACTAAACTGATCAGATTAACTGCCTGTTTAAAGCTAGTTGCCTGTTTTATTCATTTCTTTGCTTTGATTGAACTACCTTTTATTACTCAATTTTCACAACAACTATAACTTTCAATTTAAAGTAAAAGAGTGAAATCACTAAAGTATCTTGTGCAGAAATCAGTCCGACTGATTCCTGAACTAATAATAGCTCCAAAGAAGCTTGGAAATGTTACAGTAACATTAGAAGGACTGCAAAGAGTATAAATTGTCAAACAAATTAGTACTGCAGATTCAAACCAACGTAAGAGAGATTGATTACAGTCGAATTTATATTTAAAGTGAAAACAGTTAGAATTATGATTTTACAATAAGACAATGTTTTATATGACAGGCTATATCTTTAACTTCTATCTCTTCGTCTACTCACAGAAGACTGCCAAAATTGTTTACTGCCATTGACCATGTCTACACATTGGCCGCGGTTTGAAATCCTTACCAGAAACTTAACGTTGTTAAGATTGAGCATCGCTAACGTTATTCGGAATTTTTAAAACCGCTCAGCGATAATAGTGTTCGAGCACTTTTGGCTGAGGAAATATGCACACTGGAGCAGGTCCGACCGGCTCCAAGATCGTCACGCATGTCTGGAAAGACTATCTTGGAAGTCTCAAACCTAAGCACACACTATTTAAGTGTTCCTGAGCATAGGATATATTTATTAAGAATGCAATAGAAGGATTTAAAAACCACGATAAGATTACATTTTGCCTGAGTATGAGTAAGCCAGTTGAATTTAAAGGGTTTTTACGACTAACTCCGTGTTAAATATAATGAAACTTAAAGATCTTGTATGAGTTTGAGTGATTTATCTACAGAATGAAGTTTCTATGATATTATAAATATTAGTTAATTTCCTACCATTTTGATATTGTATAAGCACTTTTCCTTCTAAAAATATTTTTTCAAAAAATCATGTAAAAAATTGTGTTGTGTTGTGTGGTGTATTTTATATATATTTTTTGAATAGTGTTGTGTGTGTTGAAAAACATTTAAAATATTAAAGTGTGGTGTGGTGTGTGGTGTTATTTGTAAATAATGTTATTTGTTATATTTTCACCTTCCTTGACACGGAGAATCAATATACGAGAGCAGAGAGTTTAATTACAACATTGGTCACACTTACTGGATTTGTAATTGTCGCTGATTTACTACCTAAGAAGATCCAGCAAACAAAACAACGGAGTTATATTGTTTATAAGAATAGAATTTTAAACCGTTTTGTGACGCAACCTTCTGCGTAAGGTTTAACAGCCAAACACAATTCTCATGAAGACTGTAACGGAAAGAGATATGCGATACGGACAATGTCAAAAAGAAACGAACAGTCGGAGGTACGATCTCGGGACCCCCTAATTACCGGTTAGGTGCTCCACCAACTGAGCTAACTGCTGTCTTATAAGACAGTCCGTATGCCAAACTCTATAACCCGTTGCCTTTAGTTCATTGATTACTACACAGATACTATCTTCTACGGAGACTCTGCGAGGCTATCCTACCACCACTGCGTTACACTCCCCTGAGAAAGCTCGGAATAGGATTTGCCGAAGTTGCTATTTACAGTTTGCGAAGCAGGGGAATCATATTTACAGTATTAGTAGGTATAGGCGAGCAGAGACGATGAGGTTAATTGATTGGGATAAGGAAGCCCTGGCTTACCGTTGTAAGGTACAGGGAAAGGTCGAACTCACTTCTCAATACCTGTAAAGAGTTTAGTGGAACAAAGGGAGACTGGAATTCCTAGTACTCCGCAGTCATCATTGAAAGCTATCAATGGAAAGGCTCATTCATTGAGCGAAAGAGATAAGCTAATCTCTGATAAGCAGATTTTATAATCTACTTATGAATCTTAATCCCTAACCATACATCTTGAAGTCCTATAGCCTAGCGTAGGTAGTCCCGGGTTTCGGCACCATGTAACGGAAAGAGATATGCGATACGGACAATGTCAAAAAGAAACGAACAGTCGGAGGTACGATCTCGGGACCCCCTAATTACCGGTTAGGTGCTCTACCAACTGAGCTAACAGCTGTCTTATAAGACAGTCCGTATGCCAAAGTCCATAACCCGTTGCCCTTAGTTCATTGATTACTACACAGATAATATCTTCTACGGAGACTCTGCGAGGCTATCCTACCACCACTGCGTTATAAGACATTACATTTGTCAGTTAAACTTGGAAATTAATACTTCTCAGAAATTTATATTCAAGCATGTGTAATTCGACAAAAATGGAAGTTATTTGTTTAATCGTCGGAGAAATTGCAGTGGGTATTTAATATTTTAGTGTACGGAAATTTCAGAACTTGGATTTAATATTTAAGAAATGCATCTTCAAAATACTAAAGATTTGAACGGGATAATTTTAGGTATTCAATTGAAGACACTCAACTGCTGATTGTCACCGAAAATAAATTCATTTGGCTTCACAAGGATCCATGGACACTTTGTGTGTGTAACTAGATGGTCAGAGATTAAGCGCAAAGAGCGGCGACCTAACCAAATGTTTAGTTTTAACGTTTACAATTAAGAATATTTTAGCCCTTGTCATGGTTGTTAATTAGTGCTATAAACTGGAGAACTTTGTACTAATGAAACATTAATTATTCACAAAGCAACATGACAGCAACAATTTATAGAAATAGACAAAGACGCTTTCGTTCGTCTACGATCTGAGGTGTGCAATGTAACAAGGTGCACACATTAATATCAACGACTCCTAATGATTTTGGACCTTGACACGGTTTCTTGTAGTAAAAAACCAGTTACAAGGGCAATAAGGTTATCATAGCTGGTCAACATGTGTGGAAATGTGTTTGGATTTTACTTTTTGAGATTAGTTTAATCTTGTTACTTAAGAATTTAGACAAATCAAATTTGCTTGTTGTTAATCATTTATATATTTTAGTGGGACGATAACAGTGAATAAGCCATTACCTTTTGAAAGAACTCTGACTAACAATAACAGAATTTGGTTAAAGACAATTACATATACAAGTATCTTTTGCAATACTGCGTTCAACAAACTTAGCCTATATGAATTGTGTCCATTGACGAATGTGTAAACGTGAATAATTTGCCCCTTAAAGTCCTTAACTGCTTATATAAAGTTTGTGTATTAATTTTAAATCTTGAAACTTCACTCAAACATTCCCACAAAATGATTTCCTAATTCATTCAATTTTTGAACGACCATTTACCTGAAGTTTTCATGGACTAGTAATTGATTCGAACAATTCAAGCAGCTTTATTACGATTTATCTTCTCAGCTCGGTAAGGTTACACACGTCATGAAATACCTAAAATGCCACTTTCATCTCTTAAGACTAAGCTTAGAGTAGATTACAAGTAGAAAATCGGGTTCATTTTGGACAAATGTGGTCGCTGGTGAGGGTCAACAGAGGAATCAAGTCTGCCCAGTTGTACGCATGAAACACGTTAGCTGGAACATCCCCTGCCAGTTTAAGTAACTCTGATTCAATCGGAAAAGTTGTTATTCCAACGGCATACATTTTGATCCCCAAGTTCTTTGCTCTCAGCGCTGCCGCTGCTGTAGCTACAGGATCAGTTGACCCTCCATCGGTCACGGTCACCATGGCCCGTTCAATAGGCGGCCTGTTATATGTGTCAAGCGATGCCGCGGCCATGTCAACTCCCAAGTTGGTGTATGTGTATGTGCCATCGTCATATGGACTGGCCTTAATGGTTTGCCATATTTCCACTGGACTCAACGCATTCGTCAAGTCAATCCGCTTGCTAACGGAGGAGGAGAAAGTAACGTAGCCAACTCTCGATTCTTGGTGCACTGTGAATGCTGTCGTCAAGTTTGCAACGTATTCCAAAGCCAATTGGAAATTGTCAAGGCCAATTGAACCTGAACTATCAAGGACCAGTTCTAGATCAACCGTTTTGTAACAAGGAACAACCGGGACTGGTTCCATAGTGGTGGATGTCCTACTTGTAGTTGTACTAAGCGTAGTTGTCGTAGGTTCAGGTGTTGTTGGTACCACATATGCTTCTCTCTTTTAAAACAACCTCACTTGAATCAATCAACTGCAAAGATAATATTAAAATAAAACCGTACCTTGCAGATGTATTGCTTAACTGCATTTGATGTCTCAGCTTTAACAGAAACATCGAATTCATTAGGAACATCAATAGCCAATCGACTGTTGGAATCCACATTAGTCGGAGGACTTCCCCCTTTCCAAGAGACCCACAGGGGTACATCTTCTCTAGTTAACGTCCAAATCCACACGTCCCTGGACTCAACATAAACTCCACCAGTCCAGTGACTCAGGGCTGTAATACAAGACTTTGTTATTGGTTGAGTACATGAATTACAAACATGTAGGAACTTCACCTCCTGGAAATCTGAATGTAATCATCTCAGCAACATAATCAAGTTCTTCCCGAGTGTTGAACCATAGCAACCCACCCTCGTCCTCGTCCGTACCGAACCTGTCTTCACAATCTGTCTCTGCTGTGTTCTATGGGGCCTTAAGGGGCCAAAATTAAGGTAACACAAGTTACACTCCTTTGTTACTAACTTTACTTACCACTCCTTGGGATACACAGTAATCCGAGTCCGTAAAGTCTTGCCGAATCTTGTTGTACGAACGATAGGACCCAAGGTATTCGAATCCTACATTAAGTCAAATTTAAATTCAGTATTAAAATACATGTTATATTAAGTATACCTAATTATGCAGTCTTACCTTCAACGTTGTTCTTTGCATTTCTAATGTTAAAACAAGTAATAGGTGGGATCAGATTGAAGAAAGCTACCAGTACGGCAGTAAAACCCTTGAACAGCATTTTGGAAATGAATCTAAATATTTCGCTTGTAAGGTTAGAATCCGAATGGATTAATGAATTAATTGTAGGTGAGGTCGAGTTTTATGTATTCTGCGTTTGAGGTGACTTGGTTCGTGATAAGCGTTGGAATTTTTTGATACACATAAATATTAAGTAATCGTACAGATCAGTCTCAGTATCAGTAAAAATTGACAGGTAAAATAGATTGATGTTCATAAAACCAGACACATATTTATCTGCATGCCATATACTTTCAAATTACCTCTGGCCTATGAGATCTGACAATTCAGAACAAAAAGGTGAGAGACATCCGATGACATTTTTTATTGACATTGAGTTCCGGCACGTAATGAATAAAGAGTAAAGCGTGTAAGTCTTTTCGTCACATCTTTTTAATCGAGTGAATTTTGTGTCTACGGGATCGGTTGTCAGGTTTCTGGATGGAATATGGAAATCTTTATCTCATCCCAGTGACCCTTGTCATAGTGATGGTTGGCATTCCGTACTTTCGTGATCATTTTGCATGCTGATAAGTATCGAACTCTGCAGTCAAGAACATGTTTATCTCACAGTAGTCGCGAGATAACACAACTCGAGTTAGTATTTTTATTCATTGAATCATTTAGTAGTGCCTGTCGGATTAAACTTTATAGTATGATTCTATTAATTGCTTGCTAATCGTAGAGTCCTGCGTCATAATTGGTGGTCGAAAAATAAAATTCCTGAGTCAAACGATACGGGACAACTACATTAATTATGACTCATCGATTGACAAGCAATTAAAAGATCCCCTGGAAAACAATTTGGGTTTGATAAAGTGGTTAAAAATATATTCATCCCTTTGAAATACTGTTGGAGAAACGGTGAAAGACACAGGTGAAGCCCTGACAAACCCAAAATTGAGTGGACGGGGCTTAATGATGCAATACGTAAAGAGAATATTAAACTGTCATCGATGTTAACGGACCCAAGCAATAAATTGGCCTTTCTTTTATTGAGGGATGTTGTACTCCAAGTAATCAGAGAAAAGCTGATCTCCATAACTATACTTTTGTACTTTGAAAACTGCAACAGAGTGTCCAACTTGGGTTTCAACTCGTCAATCCATCCAATCCAAAGATTAGGTCCAATTATCATCACAAATGTCTCATGCTTAAGTCTTTTATTTTCTTGAAATTATGAAGACTCGTGATGTATTCAACCATCCAACCATCCATCAAACCATCCAACCAGACCATCCAACGGGACGAAGCTCTCCTCCACTTCTTCACAGGGGATTTAATTGGTATTCACTTTCCCATGCAGTCTCACTATGCTTTTTCATGCAGTTGATAGTTTTGACTTTAATTTGGAATATTGGACCTTTAGTGGAGCTTGAGTTTAGATGTCGCAATATCGCATGGCTTATGTTGACAAAGGAATATCTTTGGTTTAATATTCATGGAGTGATAGCGTACCTGAATATTCTAAATCTAACACTTGCCTATTAAGAAAGAGGTTTTCTGAACCTGCATGCCAAGTATTAACATTAATGGGTGGTTGGGCACTTTTATTACCAGCCTCACAGATATTAGACGAATAACAATGTACTTTCATTGAATATGGAGCAAAACTACAGCCGGACAATTGTGGGTTTAATTCAAGCTGACGTACACAGCAGTAGAGGCTTAATTGTTAAATCAAAAGACAATAACTGCTTACCCGGATAATATAAACAAACCAATAAACTTAAATATCCAGTCCAGCCTAACACAACCCTCAATGCAACCAAGTGAATCGTATGAGTAAATATTTAGAAAACGTAAATAAACGAGGCTTGAGTTGTTGACCAAAGTGAATTTCTGAATGTCTGGGTCAGTGGAATTGTGTGGCTTCATGAGAAGTGCAAAGGGAGATTTGGGGTCAAAGGTCACTGGTGGAGTCACTCGGAGTCCGTGGAAGTCATCAATGAGGATTTCGTAAATGCGTCGCATCCCGGTGAACCCAAACGGAAGAGACGTTTGGATGGAAAGTGCGTCTGCCGGGGTTGACGAAGAGTTCCAAAGCCAACCGTTTCCAAATTCAAGCGGCGTGGATTCGGAATACAGCCGCGCTGGAATTCCTTCCGTACCTCTTCCAGTGATTCCGACGTCTTCAGTCGGGACGAAAGGCCTGCTGGTTAAAGTTCTCACGGGGCCTGAGGTCACGCAGTTGGCTGGCCATCCATCACTTATAATCCCAGACAAAGTTACTCGGCAGAACTTAATTGCTTTCGAGTTCAACTTTCGTAAGGCGAGGGCCGAGGTCATTGACCCACTCAGTTGTCGTGACGATTTCAAACACTTTCAACCTCCCCGCGGCTTTGGAGGGAGTCAAAATTAGGAGTGGCTTTTCAGCCTCGTCGACTTCCACAGGCGGAGGGTCTTGCGGCTCCACATTGAACCGTAGATCGATCTCGAGGATATCCACGCGTGTGACGTCAGGCGGGAACGTCAAGTTCACGAAGGTCACGAATGGAGACGGACTGACCTTCGACGGGGTCACCGGCTTCAGGGATTCCCACTGCTCTCCTTGTCTGTTGGTGAGACGCAAGTGGAAGTGGGTCACGGGGGAAGTTGAGACAACAGCCACCTCCGCACTCGTCCCTTCCGCGACGCGCGGTCTCTTGGGGTGCGTGAGCCACATGGGGGCTGACCTCTGCGTGTACTCGTGCGGGTAGCGCTGCATTTCCATTCTGAAGGGACTCGAGTCCTCGTAAGTCGCGGTCAAGTGCGACAAGTCTTCGGGGTCGGTCCGAAGGGCGTGTTCCACGAGTCCTTCTTTGAGAAGAGAGTCGTTGAAGGTCACTAGAGATCCGTTAGAGAAGACGTAGGTCACTTGAAACGATGACCCCGCAGTTACCTCTGACCCCAGAGGCCTGTAGTCTTTTCCAGTGACACGGAAGAGTAGAGTTGGCGTGGAGGAGTTGACGTGGGCAAGGTAGACGAATGAGACGAAGAAGTTACCCGTGGAGATGAAGAAGTGGGTCTGACTGCTGGACGAAGCGTGGAATTGGTTGTCAAGGCAGTCGGAAGTTGACCCGAGTCTCCAGTCTCCCATCAGTGTAGTCCTGCGTCTGGTTCAGTTTGGCGAAGCACTTATAGAATCCGTATTTGGTGTATTGGAAGGTGCATTGACCTAAGGAGGAAGGGAGGCCTTGGGAGGTCGTGACCTTTACTTCCACGTCGACTTCAGGGTCATCCTGCGTCACGAAAAGAGTCCCGAATTTCACTGACACAGCTAACCGTACGAATAGGAAATGATCCTTTGCGGCGATTTCTTTCATTCCGAACGAGTAGAAAAGCAGGAGATCTACGGACCGTAGGTGGCGGGGTGATTGAGGCTCGGGGAGGCCGTTGACGATGGAAGGGTCATTGGACGACGACGAATGAGAATAGTTGAGTTACCGTGGTCCACTCTCGTCGCCACCACTGCCAATTAATGTTTGGATGTGGACACATATAATTTCCACTTTATTCTCAGAGAATCTACGTTCCTTAATCACTCACAATTCATGTTGCTTCCAAAATACATTCTCCTTTCTTCAATTATCTTTTGCAGGGTCCCTATCCCTCGAATATTAGTGTAAACCCAGACCCAGTCGTATTCCCGTTGGATTCAAATACAAGAATGACAGCGTCATTTGAAGTAAACGATTGTCCTTGGGTATAAAAACAGAATCTAGAAAGGCACAGAAAACTGTTATAAGGATTAAGAACGAATTAAATAAATTAGTAGAGTTAATTACGTGTCAGCTTTAGTCCAAGTAGGCTCATCATCAGTGGCGTACACATTAAGGGTATACGCTGAAATGAAATCACAACTACAGCATTCTTCAATCCCCGTAGCCGTAAAAGTCGCTTGGACTTGGGTTGTCGGAGAGTAAGTAAATCCAGGGGCGTACACATAAGTTGAAAGTTCGTTGTTAAGGTAACTCCCCCTGGTTACCGTGTCTGAAGGTGTGACACTGGATATCCAGTTCTGTCCAAGAACTACATCGCTTTCCCCTTTAGTAGTAGTGTACCTTAAGCTAAAGCCATTTGTCACGTTACTCTCATCCAAGTAGAACATCACAACAGCTACGTTCGAAAATGATTGGCAAATCGTGTCTGTATCGTTCCTGTTAATCCAAAGTACTCCGTCAAATCATTTCCAAAGAATGATTAAGTAAATGTTACAATTTATGAACGTGGAAGTTAGCCGTGTCCTCTCCATTTCTGATTCCTGTGATGAGAATGCCATCGCGGTTGTCTGTAGACGAATATTTTTCCAACTGAAACACAATGTACGGCGTTCCTTCCACTGCAACAGTCCAAATGCACCGTAGGTTGTTTTCATAATTCGAAGTTGGGTTGTAACGTATGTAGCCGGATGGTTCGGTGAGGACTCCGCCACAAGAAGGATCTACAATATTTAACGGTATTGTAAATTTTTTGCTTGTATTTAATGCGTGTGCAATTTCGTTGTTTAAATATATGGCAAGTATATGGGGTACTGCAAGTAAGTGTAATCTTAAAACGCTTGAACGTTGCCTCAGAATTAGCGCACGCGTTGTACTGGGGAAGAAGAAGTATGACAAAATCAGTCATGAAATTCGATGTTCACTACGTTGGTTTTTGCCTGCTGATATTCATAAGTATCAAACACTGTGTCTGACCTATAATTTACTTAATTATAAGTCAATCCCATATTTTACTGACAGTTTTCGGCTTGTTTTGGATAGTCATTCGCAATCTTCGAGGGGAAACAAAAATATTATTATACCAAATATTAAACGCAACACATACGGTAATCGGTGTTTTTCTTTTGTTGCC
>JAQGAB010002372.1:0-12250 GCA_034696565.1 Isotomurus graminis
GGCTTCTGAATACCAATGGTTTTTAGACAAAGGAATAATGATTTCTCCTTCTCCGCCGTTGCAGAAGGGAAACACGAAATGCATACTTTGAATAGAAACTGCAGGATAGAGGTTAGCAATACTGTTCACTGCATTCAAATTTTCTGCTTTCAGATGAAAAAGCCAAACTATCCGCTCCCAGTAGAGTTGTGTGTAGCGGTTCCACAAACGTCTGAGGCTTGTCGTTGAGTTCAAATGATGGATTAAAATGAAGTAAGTTGGTTGAGTGATGAATACGTCGGAGCCTGCAATTGCATTTAGTTATAAATTTAGTAATCCAAAACTTGCACTTTACATCGAAAGCTTTTCTACCATGTTGTATCATTTCTACACTTACGGGTTGGAAAGGACAAGCCAAATATGTTTGCGTGCTTAAAAATGTAATCATTCTCCATGTAACCAAATAGATTTTGAACTTCGTCTGGCTCTGGAACAAAAAGGTCGAATTGGCTGAAGCAATTCCATTTAGCAGCTGTCGAAATATCTTTGTAAGGGTTAATGTTTTGTACAGATTTCGAGCAGTTTTTGAAATGTGCCAACGGCGGAATCCTTCCGTGTGGAAATTTGTGATACACTTGAGAATAAGTACCCTTCGGTGTGCAGTTATACGACTTGGCATAGTCGAATCTACTGAGGTGGACTGGGTAATTAAATTCACTCAGCTCAATACCTTGATAGTTTATAATAGTTGTTAGACACTTTCCAAACACCGCTAAATACTCATTTAAGTTTTTTACGCTAAGTCCAAGATACCCTGACCGTAGAGGCCAATTGGTGGTTATTATGTTGTGAGTTAAGTAGTCATCTGCAATTGTACGAGTATTGTCGTTTAAAGCCGAACATCCAAAAATATTATTCAATATGCAAAACGCAAAACAACATTTGTATGATTTCCTCATATTGTTTTCGTCCCTTATGTGTGTCCAACAGGTAGCAAATCCAATTTGTTTGATGTTAGATTTAGAAGGTTCACTTATCCTTAAGTTTTGTTAAAGCAATAACTGAAACTTAACGAACTTTTAGCTCCTATTTCAACCTGAAAATTTTCTAAATGTCGTTTGCTTATTACCGTCTTGGGTTAAGTTTGCAGGGTTGGGTATTCTAATCTGTTCTTAAAAATTCGTTGGCTTCTGTAAGTTTCTGTATTACGTGTTCAAGTTTCAAACGAGCATCAGCAATATTTATAATAATATGTACAGACAGGCTTCAACAGTTTCTATGCACTATTACTATGGGGTATTTAAATTATTGATGACGGCGGCTTCTATAAACTTATGCAACGTCAGCAGGCCACTAAATTATCAATTGAAAGCATTTAATTAATTAAACCACTGGACCCAGGTTTTATACAAACATTCTCTATGATATGCTGACTATTGTGCTAAAGTATAAAACCTCACAATGGAACGCTCAAAACATGTATGAAGTGAAGGAACAAAGTTTTTTGTAGTCTTAACGAAACATAAAATACACGTTTTTCCTTACAGTTCCCAAAAACCTACACCAAGCAGCCTCTTTAAGCCCAGGTAACTGAAGGCCTCATACCACAGAGATATACACACAAAATCACGCATTTATACACCAAAAAAACATACTATGCCTATGCTGTCGTTAGCGACGCGAATTTTGGTACCTTTAAGTCCCACTTAAGCACCCTGTTGCAACGACTTCGAACTTCTATACAAATACCAAAGTTGCTTAAAATTATTATTTCTTGCGAATGTGAAAAAATAGGAGAGGAGCCATGCTTAGTTTGGCCTCTGTTGTCGTTAGCGTTTGCTTTTTTTACCCACTTGGGTGACCCCCACGGGTCACCCAGCACTCCGATCGACACCCAATTTTGGGCGGGAGGTCCGACACGCTTTTGTAACGTCCCCAGTAAATTTGGTCACGATCGGTCTGGTGGGTCTTGAGTTGAATCGCGATCGGAGTAACAAAGTGATAGCGTGACGTCATGTATGCTCGTATATGCACCAGTTACCTGGGCAAAAATGTACCTGTAATCCCAGAAAACGTTTCAAAAATTAGAAAATTCACCAATTCTGAGTACATTTT
This sequence comes from Isotomurus graminis, assembly GCA_034696565.1. NCBI lineage: Eukaryota > Metazoa > Arthropoda > Collembola > Entomobryomorpha > Isotomidae > Isotomurus > Isotomurus graminis. The sequence goes on from JAQGAB010002372.1 coordinate 2,095, forward strand.
AAACAATAGTCTTACCGAAAATACTTAACATCGAGTATAACTTGGAACAGATAATTCACCTTCCATTGTAAGTTAACTGTCGTGCAGATATCTGAGCTCCTCGCAAAAAGTACCGGAACACAACAGACAGAGTCAAACCTCACATGAATAAAACATTATACAAGAACACTATTAAGTTAACCCACTTTGCACACGTAATATCGATTACAAACCAGTTTCTAATGTCCATACCTAATCATTTTACTACAAACATTTCGCAGAAATTTAACACTGCTTTACCCTATTAACATCCCAAAGACTTAAATCAAAGGCCATCAAAGATCCCAGCGTGCCTAAAACTACAACGGCATTCAACACGTCCTCCAGTATATGACTTCCATGTTCCAGTTGGATTCTTCCAGCAACGTTGCTTCTTCCACTTGGAAGTTTAATTCACTGGTTGTCTCCCGGATTCCTGTCCAAACAAGCCATGAGGCAATTGAAGACTCCTCCCGCATGAAGGCACTTTGACTTTAACTCCACCTGGAATCCCCGAGAACAAATAAATATCCGATTCTCCGTGACCTTCGCCATTGACCTTTAAATAACGCATACCAATATTAACACTTTAAAGCACTAACCACATCAAAGTAGGCGTGGAATAATCGTATGTAATACTTCATGTTGTTTGGTAGGCTAATCAATCATTGTTGAAGTGAGTTGATCGTCTTGTTTTCCGTTAAGAAGGTGCTTAAGTCTCGGGAGAGTCAGTTGGGGTCAAAGAGCGTATGTTTATTTTTCCACGTCTGCAGAGACGTTCACTCCACTAAAACTCCTTCTGAGGACGACGTGGAGCTTCAGCTTCTGGAAACCACTGTGATTGCTGTACTCTCAGCTCTTGAGAAACCCCCAACAGCCCTGGAACTTCCTAGAACATGTCCTCTGGAATACTTGGAGTGGAACATAAAAGACACCTTGGGCCACTCTGAAGTCGTATGATTTCCATGTGATTCTCCACACAAATTCTTCCACTGTCCAGTGTTCAACGCCACGCCCACATTTACCGTAGCTCCTTCTCACAGCGCTGTGGAGTTTCTTTCCCCTTAGGCTCGTCAAATGGAAACAATCGTCTGAGTCAGCTTAAGTGCAGGGAACAAATCACGATGGTTTAATGTTGGCTGTCAGCGCGTGAAGGAACGAGTTTTGAACTTTGAGAGGAGTTGGCGGGAACCTCGGCTCGTTCAAATCCTCTCCCTTCAACAACAACAACAGCAGAAGTGTGTATTTGTGATTAGTCCGAGTGAGTAAACCGGAAGTTCAGAGGTCATGGAAGGTGCACAAAGGTCAAAGCGGGCGCGGGAGTCGTCACCGGGGGACGACAATGAGCCCAAGCAAATGACGACGAGGCTCCAGGAGCGGCGACATCGGGAGGAAAGTCTCCGTCACGTTCTGAACAACCACGTCGTAAGTTCACTTGTTAGGAAAAAGCTTACACGGTCAATCTAACGTCTCGTAAACGGTTTATTGATGTCGCGTGTTATTTGCAGATCTGCGAGAACATCGCGTCATTCTTAAGTTTCTCCGATATGAAAGCAGCGTCTGAAGTCGGCCGACAATTTCTCCAAGCGATTCGCGGAACAAGACGCTTCGCTCAAACGGCCGTGTTGGGAATCACCGACAAGAACCTTGAAGACATCAAGTCATTTACAAGGAAGTCGGATTATGTGTGGCGCGGTGTGAAAGTGGACGTGACGGCTCCATCTAACATTCTGGAAGAGCTGGCGTGTGTCGTGAAGTCAGCAGAGTTTTTGTCCCTTGAAGGGCGGCCGTGGATGATTGAAGATCCCGCGGTGAAGGATGCAACGTCTGTGAGTCTCTTGACCGCCGTCCTCAGCTCCACTCCCAACCTGTCTCAGCTGAAAATCGACATTGGCATTCTCTCCTCGAACTTCGGAGGCGTTCTTTCGTCCCCAGCGGTCCAGCAGACGTTGAGGAACCTGGAGCGCTTGGAGTTGGTGAGGATTCCGGAGAACAACAACAACTGACACTTCGGATTTGCACAGCGCTATTTTAACTCCGACAACGAGGAAGACGCGTTCTGGACGACCTTTGGGTTGTTCACGGAACTTCCGAACCGTCTCAAGTGTTTCAAACTCACCCAGTTGAGTCCAACTAGAGTGAAATACATCAACAGCCATCTCCTTTCGGTCCTACGACTCCTGAGGAACAACAGAGCGACGTTGGAACATCTGGAACTCCATTCGTTTGTCTGGTGGGTCCAAGAACTCCAGAGGTTAACTTTTCCAGCGTTGAAGACGTTGACTGCGTCGGTCGAATGGGATGAGAAGTGGTGCGATGAGGGGATGCTAACAAAGTTCTTGAAGAACCAAAAGTCACTGGAACCGTTGCCGCTGACGTCGTGGGTGAAGCCTGGAGACCCTCGCCACACGGAGATTAAGGAATGTTCCGTTTGACTCCAGAAACTCCACTTGACTGTGTTGTATTTGGAGGAGATGGACTGGAGCTTCTTGCTTTTAATGAATCGACTGAAGGACTTCCGGCTGAAGATAAGGGGAGGTCTCGAAAGGACAAGCTGCCTTCTCGCTTCCCTCCCGAAGAATCAGCTGGAGTGCCTAAGTCTCGAGGAACTCTGGACCACGTGGGGCAGACTTAGAGGAGTGGAGAACAAGTTCCATTTCAAGACGGAGCTGCTTGAAGGATTCCGTTGCTTAAGGACGTTAAGTCTGCTGGGAAGTTGGGACGTGGTGGATGATCAGCTGATGCAATGGCTGCTAAAGGAGTTCTCATTGCTGGAGGAGTTCCAGTTAAGCGACTGTTCCACCTAGACTGACGCTGGAATATCTGGGAACACAACAGCCGAGTGGGGAAGGGACGCTTCATTTGCCAACCTGCGCCGTAAGTCTCTAACTTATGCGACCTCTGACCTTTGTTCCTGACTCAAGCTTCTTTACAATTTTACATAATTCTGCAGGTTTGAAGACGTTGAAGATCATGAGGTGTCCCAAAGTGACCCCCAACGGAGTTCTGGCGTCGTGTGTGAATGTTCCTTCCCTCACGAGTCTCGAGTACACCAATCTATCATTACATGTAAGACAGCAGAGCAGAGAGATGATAAGCGTTACCGTTGAAGATAACTTCTGTAATGTTTATTGTAGATTGTGGAGTCGGTGGTGCTGGGTTTGGTGGAGCAGAATCCGCGGCTGGAGAGATTATGTGTGGACCCCCACGGCGACGGCGGCGACTTGGGGAAGCTGCAGGCGAAAGTCATGAAGAAGAATCCGCCCGTGGAGTTGTCGTTGGCGGAAACCTTCCTCTGGTGATTTTTGAGCTTGTCGGTTGCCGGAAGGCCAAATCGATTGTTCGTTATTTCTAATTTGTGTCGTTGAGCGTCGTCCATTAAAGCGTCTTGACGTGGCGTCTGTTGCTCGGAAGTTGCTTAAGTCTTGGGAGAGTCATTTGGGCTCCAGCGACGTTGATTGTCCCTCCGCAGATCCTTAACTCTAGTTAAGTGTTGAGTGGCATATACGTGAAATCCATGGGGACCACCAAACCTCTCCGCCAATTATGGAAGTGCTCACTGGAAGAGACGACAAGTGATGACCTTTGACCTCTTTTGGTGAGAGAGGAGGAGGTCATGTGGAGAGACCTGACTTACCGAATCTCACCACGTCCGCCGTTTAAATCCGCAGCACCCGTCTCAGCATTCCTAAAACTTGCCAACAAGGCATTCCACCTGATTGGCCGCTTGTATTTCCAGAGCCCCGCCCACTAAGCGCCACTCCTTCGTGAAGCGATGTGAGCGGAGAGGATGAGGAGAACGGGAAGGTCCAGTTGCCGCGGTGGAAGGCATAGCTGGACAGATTCCTGGGACGGAGGATGTTTCAGGGTGCCCCATTCAGAGCGTCGTTTAGAAGTCGGAGGACGACTAAGGGGGATCACTGACGCGATAAGTGACCTTTGACCCATGTGGATCTGACGGGGAGGAGGTCAAGTTGTGAGACCTGCGCCCCATTAACTGGTTGACCTTTCACAGTCTCTCAGCACTCCCAAACACAAACACCCATCCTCGGTGATCCGCGTTTTTAAACACCACGCACCCACTTGGCATCGCTTCTTCGAAAATCTCTGTGAGCGGAGAGAGTTAAGGAATCACGTGACGGTTCACCTGCCAATCCGGAAGGGACCAGAAGGACACTGAAGGCCCAAAGGGAGAATGTCTCAACTTGCCTCCGTTCCCTATCTTCGCCATTGAGTGAAATGAAAGGATCCAAGAGACAACATTCCATCCTCCCCACGACCTCCTTGATGAGAATATCATCCTCGCTGGTCTCGTGTATACAAACACCGGGGAGTCATTCACCAAACGACCTCCCGTCCCCCCAACAGATTCCCCCCTTGGAAACACTCCAGATTAAGTCGAAACAAATCATATCAAGTACATCGTCCGGAGTGTTAAGGAACGAGTCGGGAAACTTGAGACGGAGGAAGTTGGCGCGAACCGCGGCCCATTCAAATCTCTTCCCTCCAACGACAACAAACGCCGCATAGTTGAAAGTGAGTTCGTCCGTGTGTCTTTCTGTTTTGTCTTTGTGTACTGAGGAAAGTCAAAGTTCGGAGGTCATGGAAGGTCCGTCGAGTGCGAAGGTGGCGCGGCTGATGTCGAAGGACGACGAAGACCAAATGGACGAGCAGCAGCGACGCCTGGAAGACTTTCTTCAAGTTTTTGCCAATCAACTCGTAAGTTTTCCTGGAGAAAGTTTGACGCGTTGGTTGTTGACTTCGCTTCTGGTTTGCAGGTCTGCGAGAACATCGCGTCCTACTTAAGTTTGCGGGACATGAAATCAGCGTCAGAAGTCAATCGACTATTTCTCCAAGCGATTCGCGGGACAAGACGCTTCGCGCAGGAGGCAGTGTTGGTCATCACGGATAAAAATGCACAGAAGTCAACTCTGGAGAAGATGGAATACTCATGGCGCGGTGTGCGAATCGACGTGACGGATTCTGCAGACATTGTGGACGACCTCCCACGTGTCCTCAAGTCCGCGCAGTTTGTGTGTCTTGGAGCGCCACCGGGGAAAATAAAAAATGTGAGGAGGGCGGAGGATCCGACAGCTGCGCGTCTGTTGACCACCGTCCTCAACTCGACTCCCGCGTTGTCCCATCTCCAAATCGGCATTCACTTCCTCCTCCCCGATCTCGACCTCCGACCTGTTCTCTCTTCCCCCGCAGTCCAAGAAACATTGAGGAATCTGAATTGCCTGGAGATCCTCAAGAAGACGGAATACGAAGGGCAGAACTACATCGCGTGGTTTCTGAGGAATAAAGAAGCGGATGAGGAGAACAACCCGTTTGAGAGGAACTTTCGCCTGCTGACGGAGCTTCCCAAGCGTCTCAAGACGTTCGACCTCCCCAAAAAGTTTCCAGCGACTTGGATGAAAGACAGCGCCAACAACCAATCTGTCCTTCGACTCCTCAGTAACAACACACCGACGATGGAGGAATTAAGTGTCCACGGGAGAGTCTGGAAGCTCCAACAACTGAGGACTTTAACGTTTCCGGTGCTGAAGACTCTCAGCGCGACTGTCTACAAAGGGGAGGAGGAGGAAACGCTGGTAAATTTCTGGGAGAACCAAAGGTCACTGGAGGAGCTGACGATGGAGTGGACCAATCTATGCCCCGTGCCTGTAATTCGAGCCCGCTGTATGGAACTGAGGAAACTAGACTTGACTAACCACCTTTTCAGGGGAGACGTGGAGGAGTGGCGCTTCTTGGGCTCCATGAATCGTCTCAAGGAGTTCCGGTTTAAAATTCTGGAGATCGCGGGAGTCCCAAATGGCTGGAGACTTCTCGCCTTCCTCCCGAAGAATCAGCTGGAGCACTTAAATCTGGAAGGCATCTCCTCGATATGGTCTGGATTCTGGAGTGTAGATAGAGGAGTGGACCTGGAGTTCGGGGGCAAGACGAAGCTGCTGGAGGGATTCCGGTGCTTAAGGAAGTTGAGTTTCGTGGGAAGTCGGGACGCGGTGGATGATCAGCTGATGCAGTGGCTCCTTAAGGAGTTCGTGTCGCTGGAGGAGTTGGAGTTGAGCGACTGCGACGATTTGTCAAACTCTGGAATATCTGGCGACACGAGGGCAGAGTGGGGAAGGAACGCTTCGCTCTCTGACCTCCGCCGTGAGTTACTTTTGACCTCTGACCTTTGTTCAATCTGAAGAGGACTTGTGTCTGTAGGTTTGAAGTCGTTGAAGATCCTGAATTGTCCCAAAGTGACACCCAAAGCCGTTGCGTCGTGTGTGAAGCTTCCGTTCCTCAAAAGTCTCGAATACTCGTCCCCCAACAAAGTGAGATTAAACGATCAGAGTGGGTGTGGCGACGCTAAAGTGAGTGGGGTGTTTGTTGCAGGTTCCGGTGTCGGTGGTTTTGGAGTTGGCTAGACGGAATCCGCGCCTCGAGAGACTTTGTCTGAATTTCTGGGGAGATTTGGCGAATGTGAAGGCGAAGGTCTGCAAGGTGAATCCGCGAGTGGAGTTGGTGGCGACGTTACCGCACGGTTAGGTGACCACGCGGGAGGACTTGAACTTTAATCGCTTGTTATTGTTCAACTTGATAAGTTTTGTATTAAAAGTCTGCCCAGTCTGGGTTGCCGTTGAGTTCTTTTAACGTCGCTGCGTTCATTCCTACCGTGGCAGGCGCGCTCAAGGCCGCTGTGGAAAGGTCTGGATGGTTTCGGAGAAGCCGCTTGCAAGCACCACATGTGGTGACATTGATTCCCGCGTTGGATTGAAGTGCGGACAAATGGCGTAGGAGTCCAGGACCTCTGGCCTCTGCTGCAGGGACGTCAGCGTCAGTGGAGTTTCCTGGGGATCTCTTCCAGTCGCCCGTCCTTCTCCAGGACCCTCCGGACGCCTTCATGTATAACGCGGCGCCCACATTTGCCCCTGAAAGCGCTGTGGAGGATGTCGAGGACTCGCTGGGATGCGGATGTCCACGTGTCGTTGTAGCACGTTGCCCCGTTTATTCACCGCATTGTTAGATAGTCGAGAGAAGGTTGCTCGGTCCCCGTGACCTCCCACCCCCCGAGAGTCCCTCCGGTCAGGTGCGCACACTCACGTAATCAATTAAACTTGTCAAACAGCGGATATTACGTTCAGCTGGCCTACTTAACGTCCGTTGGCGACCTCGAAGAAGCGGATGAAGGCGAAAAACCTTTGCCTGTTGAAGTTCCTTGCAGGTCAAGTCATTCAAGGTCACCAAAGTGTTTCTGGATCCAAATCAACACAAGCACAGCGCCCATCAGTCTGTAGGCGACGCTGGAAGAGTTAATTTTCCACTTGGCACTCTTGAAAATCCCGGAACTACGGGCGTTAACATTTCCTGTGTTGAAGATTCTGACTGCCAGTGCTTTCCTGCGTGGGGAGTGAACGAGGAGGAATCGCTGGGAGAGTTCCTAAAGAACCAAAGGTCACTGGAACAGCAGACGTTGGGGATTATGCGTCTTAGAGAACCTCTCACCTCAGCGATTCAAGGAGATTCCGGAGAACTGGGAAAGCTCCATTGGATACGCCATTTGGGTTCTGGAAAGTTGACGGATCAGAAGAAAAGGAGTTTTGGTTTAAGCCGGAGCTGCTCCAGGAATTCCGGTGCTTAAGGACGTTAAGTTTCGGGGGAAGTCGGGACGCGGTGGATGATCAGCTGATGCAATGGCTCCTAAAGGAGTTCTCATTGCTGGAGGAGTTGGAGTTGAGCGACTGCGACGATTTGTCAAACGCTGGAATATCTGGAGACACAAACGCAGAGTGGGGAAGGAGCGCTTCGCTTTGCGACCTCCGCCGTGAGTTACTTTTGACCTCTGACCTTTGTTCAATCTGAAGAGGACTTGTGTCTGTAGGTTTGAAGTCGCTGAAGATCCTGAATTGTCCCGAAGTGACGCCCAATGGCGTTGCGTCGTGTGTGAAGCTTCCCTTCCTCAAAAGTCTCGACTACTGGACCCCCTACAAAGTGAGACTCGAGTGATTAAACGATTAAAGTGGGTGTGGCGACGCTTAAGTGGGTGTGGTGTTTGTTGCAGGTTCGGGAGTCGGTGGTGTTGGAGTTGGTTGGACAGAATCCGCGGCTGGAGAGATTCGGTGGGAATTTCAGGGGAGACTTGGCGAATCTGAAGGCGACGGTCCGGGAGGCGAATCCGCGAGTGGAGTTGGTGATGACGGCACCGCGCGGTTAGTTGACCGCGCTGGAGGACTTAATCTTCAATCTCTTGTTATTCGTCAACTTGATAAGTTTTGTATTAAAAGTGTAAACTGTGTGTGTTGCCGTCGAGTCTCGCCACTTGGGTTCCTTTGACATCGCTGCGTTCATTCCCACCGCGGCAGAGGCGCATCAGGCCGCTGTGGAAATGTCTGCAGGGTTTCGGAGAAGCCGCTTTTGGCGACACTGATTCCCGCGTTGGATTGAAATGCGGACGAATGTCGTAGGAGTGGATGACCTCCGCCCTCTGCTGCAGGGACGTTACATTTGGTCCTGATAGCGCTGTGGAGGATGCCTGGGACTCGCGTGGATGTCCTTGTGGAATGTACTAGGTTGAGACTCCGGAGGATCCTTCTCGTCCCTTCCTCACGGTCAGCTATAACGCCTGTGTGACCTTGAATAGATTCAGCATGATGGAGTCTAGTACGAGGAACACTAGCTGCTTAAGTGAGAGACGAGTGAGTGTGTGAGGAAGTTAATGGAGAGACACTTGACACTCTCCTTAATCACATTCCTGTCCACGTTAAACATTCCACCTCTCCCACAATCTCCCACTCGAACCTTCGGATGACTTAATCTTTCGTCCCGAGTTTTATGGAAGCCAAGGGACGCTTAAGTGTCGAGGGGTGTGTCGGTGGCCCACTTACAATTAGACATACACAGCTGGCAAGGACCTGGAACCTTTCCATTGGCCCCTCACAATCCAAACACAATTTAAATTCACCCCGTATCGCTCCTTAGGTTGTACTAGTGAAGTGTAATTATGTTGAGTGACGCGAGGAGGATGTGCAGGGAGGAACAAAACTATTGGAACTCCATTCCCTCCGCTTTACAACCGCCCCCATCTTGTTTGGGCTGCGGACGAAGTCGTAGGAGTCTATGACCTTTGCCCTCTGCGGCAGGGACGTCAGTTTCATTGGAGATTCCTGGGGATCTCTTCCAGTCGCCTCCCATTCTCCAGGACCCTCCTGACGCCTTCATGCATAACGCCGCGTCCACATTTGCTCCTGAAAGCGCTGTGGAGGATGTCGAGGACTCGCGTGGATTGTTTAACCTCTGACCGTCTGACTCGAGGACCTTTACATTTTGCAGGACTGATTGAAGACGTTGAAGATCGTGAGGTGTCATCCAATGACGCCCAACGGAATTCTGGAGTCGTGTGTGAATGTTACTTATCTCAAGAGTCTCGAGTACTCGAATCGACAAAGACCAGTAAGATACAGCAGAGATAAGCGTTTCGCTTCCTCATAAAGCGCAGTGTGAAGAAGAGGTTCAAAATATTCCAAGGGTCGTAGGTGTCCTTGCGGAAGGGACCTGAAGGACACTGCAGGCCCGGAGGGAGAATGTTTCAACTTGCCCCATTCGCCATGTGTTTACGAACCTCTCCCTCACAACGTCACAACCACAAGTGCTCAGTGAATATGGATCAGTGTGTCAAGTGCTTAAGTGAAAGACATCCGAAAGGACTGAGTGTGTGAGGGAGTTGGGTAGTTAAAAGTCATGCGACACTTAATCACTCTGCACATTCCTCTCCACGTTAAACGAGGCCTCTCCCAGAATCTCCCACTCGAACCTTTTCTTGGGTGACTTAATCTTCCGTCCCGAGTTTTATTGCCCTCCATCTTCATATATATTGCCCCACCAATGCTTAAGTGTCGAGGGGAGTGTTGGTGACCCACTTAAACAGCTGGCAAGGCCCTGGAATATTAGTTGTGGTTCTATAGAGGCAGACTGTAAACAAAGTGACACGTTCGATTGGGTTGGAACAGTTTGTGTGTCTTGCGGATTTCTTTGCTGAGTTGGGAGGTCATGGAAGGTCAGTCGAGTGCGAAGGCGGCGCCGAAGATGTCGAAGGACGACGACGAAACGGACGAGGAGCAGCGACGGCTGGGAAACTGTCTCCAACAAGTTC
>JAQGAB010002373.1:0-12246 GCA_034696565.1 Isotomurus graminis
CAAAAGTAGCTTAAAATAGTGATATCTTTCGACCATGAAAGTATTGGAGAGGAGTCCAGCCCCGTTCGGGCCCTGCTTTCTATAATTTTGGAAATTTCTTTGGCACTTAAGCACTCAGTGTGTGCGAATTAAGCATGGAAAGGTCACGACATTTTGCATACGCAATCAGAATCGCTTTTGATGAAAACAAGTTAAAATTGTGGTTTGTTCTATTAAACGGTTTGAGAGATATTTAACATCAAAGTTGAAAATAGGCAAACGGAAGGTAAGACGCCACACGTGATCCTATAAGCCCAAATTGACTGGGCTAAAATATCATTCAGGGTGAATGTTTCCTCTATTACCCTCTGAAGTGCTTAAAATACTTCGTAAAACCAATTTAATCGTATTTATATTCCAGCACAGCCGTCGGTTGAGTTGGAAAATCTCCATAATTAAAAATCTACGAGAGCAGTGTACTTTAATTAGGAAACATGGTGGGGTAAGATGAGATATTAGCAATATGAGTATTAACTTCCACCTGAGAATGTTATCGCCGCTGCATTCTTTGGATGAAGGATCAGACGGTGAGATAAGTAGCTTAAATGGAATTGAGGGGTTTTCTTCATGACTTTAGAAAGTAGGAGTGAAATTTCAACCCTCGTAAGACTTTATGATTGAAGTACCGATAATAGTGAACTTTGAACGATAGGTGTGGATAGGAAGCAGAGGTTGTGTTTTGTGAAAGTCTGAATTTAGACGGGAAATACAATTCATTTTGGAAATCACGCGACCATATTATTCGAAATCAAAAGGAAAACCCTTTCCTGAATGAGTGGAGATATTATAGAGAAGAACAGTGAAAGAACAACTGGCGAATTGAACAAGCAGGCCATTATATATTTCTTTGACTACTCAACCCTGTTTCTCATGCAGCTCCACACGGGAAAGTGGCACTAGTAAAAGACGTAAAAGCGTGGAGCAGGGAGAAATACTGTTGGGTGGTGGTACAGCAACTATACAGTGTGCAGGAGATTTGTGATTGTGACTTGGGACTGAAGGCTACAGTTCTTGCATATTAATAAGCTCTGCAGGTTCAATTAAACGCGATCATTGTCGTTTGGATCTGTAATCATTACATCTAAGTTAGAACATTAGCACAATTTAGACACAAGCACAGCCGAAGCAGTTGAGTCAAAGTGCACCTTGTCAGCCTCTTGTGAAGCATCATTATCAAACTAAACTTACTAAAAAGTCTTTCTTGAGTTAGCTTTTCTCCAGTACATAGGTACGCACTCGAGGGCTAAGTGAAAAGAGAGTAAGAGGCTTCGAAAACCTTCGCTTACTTAACGGGTTCCTCAAGCACACCAGCGCGTACTTTCCCTCATATGAGATTGTCAGCTCTGTTCAATTTTAACAACCTTTCTTCCAGCCACATTCGGCTAAATCCTTTTACATTAAAAAGCACCACCAGTATAACCGGTTTAACTCACTACACCGCCTCACACTTTTTTCAACTAAATTCTTAAAATTCAAAACTACTGTGAGCAGGAGAGGAGAAAGCATTTTTAAACCCTTTGTCATATAGACTGTACCTGATGCGGCATGTGTATACTACCTTTAAAATTATATAATAATAGCAATATGCTGTGTACTCATGTGCGTAGTGATGTAGTCAAGTGTTCATGATGCAAAGAAGCGTATACATACACTCTTTCGTTCAATTAAATTAGTTTCCTTTTTATCTTGACTCAAATTAATCAAGTCACAAGTGGTCTTTTCTGGAAGTTGTGTGGCTGAAGAAAGTCCTCATATATTGTCCTTAGATACTTTATGTGTTACCCAATATCAACCAAGCTCTCTACACAACACAATAAAGAAACTGAACACCTCTGCTTGTACTTAATTTCTACACGCAATCCATATTTACAAGAAACTATATGACCGAACTACCGTTCATAGTACGCATATTTCAAATTTATGACTGCTATTAATGATAACTATTAGTTTAAGCACAGAAGAAAAAGTCGTAGCTCGTGATAATTTCCCTGTGAGTTGTTGCATGAGAATGAGAATGTTGTATTTGGGCTGACTAAAATGGCGCAAGAATTTCAAGAAAGTTGGAATGCATACATTCGAGTTGGGTAGGCGCTTGGTGGTTATCATCGATGAATTTGGTGGAAGAAGAAGGGTGACAAGATGTTGTACATGAATCCGTAGTCCTTTGTGAATCAGCTAAGATCAGCAGAACAAGAGTGAAAGTGAGACGGAGTCAGAAAGGAAAAGCCTCTTCCATACATATGCAAAAAGTGTCCTGTCCTTTGTGTATACCATCCGTACTTCAACACATTGACACTCTCTTATCGAGTCTCAGATGGATTTTTAGTCAAGTTGACTCTTTGACGCATGAATTATTCATCTGTTTCTTGTAAGGTCCACTTAAGGATTCTCCGCATGCCCCTTCAACGGAACATCACGACGATGTTTCTTTATATTCCTTCCTTCCGAGGAATTTTTTTTAGCATTATTGTCAATTCTGACATGTTTTGTCGCATTCGCATGTCTTTAGTGTGATAGACGAATCTCAAGCTCCTCCACAATGCGTTTCTCAATCTTCCCCGGTTTCTAACTACGCTTATTATATTCACCCAAAACTGTGGTCACTGTATCGCACTTTTTCAGATTTGTGATTCTTCAGTTGCTCGGTTGCTGCTAAACAAACTTTATATTTATTTCCTTCCAGTCGTAATACTTGATATTCATCTCACCCTGGGTTTCTGAAAGTTTGGGAATTCAAATGAGACGCATAGCTTCCTTGATAAAACAGAGTGTTTACTATTTGTCGTATATTGACAGTGACTATTTGTCTCTTGGCATTTTTTGAATTCCACGACACAGTTGGTGGTAGTTAGCACCTTAAAAATGTCTAAGAACTTGAGGTTTTAGAAACAGATTCAATGCACAACAAAAATCAATAAAAATCAATAATACAGACGGTAAATCCACACTTAAGAAAGTCTTGTGCTCAACAGATAAGCTTTTAATAGTCCACTCCAAAATCCATCCGATTTTCAGTTTACCTAAGAATTTTATGAATGAAGTGTAAATGAACGATTCATTAGTTCAAAAGAGTTTACGGTAATTTAAGAAAGTACTGGCTATTTCTTCTGCTGACAAAATAAGATGGGTATGCGGTGAAAGTACCCCACGTAGATTGAGTGAGCATTAGTGACGCCAAGTTACAAATTGTGGTGAGTATTCTTCATCTACACCGCAGGGGTGTAGAGTTGACTGTTTCAATTTGGAATTAGAATTCCAGTCCAGTTTGTTCTTTAGGTGTTAGTGGATCACATTTACTTGGGGTGTCTAGTGTAACTACATCTGCATAGTCCAGCTTCTCTACTTTTGTTGTGCCGGGTAGGTGAAGAATGAACATGGAAGCTTTGGAAGATGAGTTCCTGTGTGAAACGTGAAGAAAGAGAAATGAATGAGGATACCCGAGGAGAGAAATGCGTTCTTCTTCCATTTACATTCCAAGGAGATTGGTAATCGGATTGTGGGACTAAGTCAGTGGAAGCGGAGGTGTAAGAGATACTCCCATCGTATCTCTTACCCAGTTTGCTCTCTATTATTCCCAAAATTGAATTTATTTATAGGACTAGGCACCCAAATGTATTCCCACTTTCTCTCTGTCCTCGGCTCCAAGCTGATTAGTTAGTTTGTGTGAAAGGAATTAACCTATTTAGTATCTTACAAATGAGCTCTGCTCTTTTATCTCCTCGTTTTGAGTGCTGTCACAGCAAAATGCTAATTTCTTAATGTAAACCACCCTCCTTACTTGTGGAAAGATGTTTGTAGTAAAACACCTCAGAGATATAATAACCCTGCTTCTCTACGTTTGTCTAGTATACTCTCGTGAAGTTAAGGACTCAACCGGTAATCCTTTTACCGATAAAAGTGCTGAGCTGTGTCATACATTGTTGAATTTAGGACTAAAGCCAACACCGTTTTGATTCGTTAATCATGGTAAATGAGAAGTGTGCGTGGATGAATGGTCTACCGTAAATACCGTGGGACAGGTAGGTGAGGAATGTTTTAAAATGCAACTTTATCGAGAGGTTAATAAACCTGTTGATAAAAGGGAAGATCTATGAGCTCAGACTACCTTAATAAAGAGTTTATGAGAAGGTGGCAGGTCAGAAGATGGGGAGACACGCTATGGGGGAATTATGTGAATGAGATGAATAATATACGGAATTTCAGGGCAAATAAGTCTTGATTTTTGTCACTGAGAATAGAATGGGATAAAGTGGGTGAGTGAGCGTCATTAGGTGAGCGCAGTCTGAACAAATATTCGTATAGAAGGAGGAGGATAATGAAAGTATTTGGACAATAAATTGTACCGGCTGGTGACACTGGCGTGTGTACTTTTGTTGCTGGGAAGAAAGAGGGATATAATATTGTCTATGGCTGTGTTGTATGTGTGTGTGAATGCAGCTCTCAGGGTAGTTTACGAAAATCGATAAGTCTGGGGGTAGAGAATAAGCCCGACAACTGGTTAGAGAGTCTCAAGCTATTCATATGCAAATCGAGTCTTGTTGTTTTTGACTAATAAGCTTGATGTGAAAATGGCTTTCACATATTTTGACAATTGGTAGAGTTGTCTGTAATAGCCCTAGAGTGTTCAGAAGCGAGAATGGAACGATGCGCAATTTATTTCCCTTGTGGGAATGTTGTTCACAGAGAGAGAAGAGATGAGATCGGTGTTCTCGCTAATTCAGCTCAACCGTTACTCGTGTGAAAGATCTGACACGTTCGACGGTTTATAAGAAATTTATCTGAGATGCTTCTCGATTCTCAGATGGGTTCTTTGAATCAAATGAGCAACTTGGTAAATTAGGCGAAGAGCAATTTTCATCTTATTCCCTTCCATAAGCTTTAATTCACTTTTCACTCAGTCTTATTTGTTGCGGGAGTCTACGCGTTGGGAATCTCTGAAGGCGAGAAGAACCACCAAAAGTCCGGTTCCTTCCAGGATTTGTATGCGTCTTGTGTTTCATCATTGATTGTGATTCGAATGAATGTTGCGTGGTGCTTCAATTCACCTCACACGAATGAGAGATAATGTGTGTTGCATGGATGAAGTAATGAGCTCGTTGGGTCGACTAATGATGAAGGAATCATTTTGTATTTTAGGAGGTGCCTCGAAACAACTCACTTTCGATGAAGTCTACAACCAGTCTAGTCCTACCAACTGCACCGTTTACTGCGGAGGAATTACCAATGGCTTGAGTGAAGAATTGATGCAAAAGACGTTCTCTCCCTTTGGTCAGATACAAGAAATACGCGTATTTAAAGACAAGGGATATGCTTTCATCAGGTGACTTTCTCCTCCAACATCATCACACATTTCTTAGCTCACAGTTGACTTATATTTATCAATCTCTAATATTATAATCATCCTTTACACAGCAGAATCTTCTGAATCTTGTGCTACTTACACAAAATGTCTGTATGTAATAACTAACTGAATATTCTTTGTCACAGATTCGCAACAAAGGAGTCAGCCACTCACGCCATAGTTGCTGTGCATAACACTGAAATAAACGGTCAAAGCGTCAAATGTTCATGGGGAAAAGAAGCTGGCGACCCTGCAAATGTTGTTTCATCCCAAGTCACCAATGTGTGTTCGGCTCCATTTAATTTCTAAATTGATTTGCATAATGTTTTATCAACGAAGATTTTGTACTTATGATTTTAGCAGCAATATGGATACAGTTCTCTTGCAGCAGCTAGTGCATCACAGTATCCTTATGCTTATGGACAGCAAATGGGTTACTGGTACCCTCAAGGGTATCCTGCAGCAGCTCAGATGCAAAATCAATTTTTGCAAGGCATGCAAGGATACTCATATGGCAATTTTGGCTATCAGCAAGGCTACATGAGGTGGGAATTCATTTACTTTCTCCGATTGCTTGGAAATTTTGAGATGGAAATGTTTAAAAGCGGATGTCTGGTTGTTCAGTAATGTTGGAGCCATGCCAGGAGTTACTTCTTGGGGCCAAGGTATTGGTGGAGGAGCAGCTGCGACACAACAAATGACAGGAGCTCAGAGTGCAGCGGCTGCAGCGGCCGCTGCTGCCATTCAACAACAACCTTCAGCAGCTGGTCCGCTAATGGCTGCTGCGGCAGCATATCCGATGCAACAGTTTCAGGTGGAGTATTGCCCCATGGTAGTTATAAAATGAATTAATTTCAACTGTGATAATTCTGATTCTTCTCTGTTGTAGGCTCAGTGACGGTCATTGCATACTTAGACTGATGTGCAGTCTCCACTTTAACATTAGGTCACCTATCGTGTTATACTCCATCTTGTTTAAGGCGTCCATATGTCCTGAAAACTTCATGGAACAGAAGAACCTACATTTTCATTCAACTCACAGAGACTCGAAGACGCTACTGTACTAAATTTTTATGGAACCCAATTGATTCCTATGGTTTTTCTGTACACAACGTCAAGACCATTTTGTCAGTACTTCCATCATAGGAGAAATTAATAAATTGTACTGGTTACCGGTTGATAATGGTTATGTAATTTATATTTGCTTACTGAATTGGAGAGAATTGTTATGTTTCAAACTGGCTGAAGATAAACTTGTAACATGAAGACAATTTCAACTTATTAAAAGAAATATTTGTAAGAAACCTGTTTGAATGATTATGTGCTATCGATGTAAGTTAAATGTTGGAAAAGCAACTAGATATTAGTAAATGTACATATGAAAGCATATTGAGTTAATGGAAACGTTCAGCATAGAATGCAAGTTGTTCTTGCGTATATTCAGTCTCTTAATGGTGACAAACTCGGTATTTAAATTTAAATTGAATCTTTGCAAATGACTTACGTACAGTCAATCTTAAAAGACGTTTGGCATATCTCTTTTGGAATTTCAGTTAAGTAACTTGTCACTACTATAGTGCTTATATAGTCAATAAGTTTGGTTTTATTTTTATCATTATCGTTACTCTGCTCATTTTACTGCTTTGTACCAATTAACGAGTACCTGTAATCGACTGGCAAAGTTGTTCTTGTCATCTCCGATTTGTATCATGTGAATCGGACGTCTGCGATGATTTTAGCTTGCCGATTCTCCTTTCGAAGCTTGTTTCAGTAATAATTTTCGTAAATATACATTCTGTGCATGTAAAACAATCAATTGGTGTTTTGTGCCATTGTGTCACTGTTAATAGTAAGTAGGTACATTGCCATGAAATCGGTGCAAGATTGTGTACGGAACATTTAGGTATTTTGCTATACCCACCGTCGCCAAAAGAAAAGAGAGAAACGTATTCTTCCAGTGATAGGGAAATTACTATTGCAATGAGATTGGATTGTATAAATTGACTTCTATAGCGTAGAGCTACGAATTTCATTTGGTTCTATGCGTATTTATTATTATTTATTATTGCTTTAAATGTTACCTGAGTGCAATATATTTTACAAGTTGTCACACAATTTTATGCAAGTGTATTTTAACAATTTTATGTACGCATTATGTACTGTGGTGTCGTTATGACTCGTTTGATTCTGATTCATTGACGTAAGACAAGGAATGTGTTAGAGAGAAGGTTTCATTTGTTTTCCGGTCTTGTATGATATATTATAATTGTACGAATAAGTTCAAGAAATTGTAAAGAAGCGATTTTGAACAAAGAATCGAATGAAATGACGAAATGTTCGTGATACTGTAGGTGGTATAATCACATGAAGCAATAGAGATAGAAACTGTGTCGTTATTTGTTGTGGTAGTTCGTAAACCTTAGACTTAGTGGTTTGCTGGTAACCAATTAGTTGTACGTGCATATACATACTGTTTGACAATTTAGAACCTAAAATCTCAATGTATGAGATGTGCATGTACGGTGTATGATGTCTGTAAAAAGTTAAATGCTTAAGCCAACTGCACGTTGAAATTATACCAAAGTTAACTGTAACTTAGGCTAACACATGTAATTAAGAGGAGGTTTTTCATGAAAGAAATATCAGACTACTACAATGATTGTCCAATCCGCAGTAAGCATGAAGATGCTTTATCAAAATTAGATAAATGCAAAGTGACGAAGTCTCAAAAACAATCCAACGCAAACAACGTGATTTGTATGTAATGAATATCCTTTTGAAAATGTTGGTCTCATTCATCTCGCTGAACCGACATATATATTGATTACAAGTTGATACAAAAAGTACTGTGTAAGGAAAATACTTAAGGATGTTATTTAAGGAGGAGTATGTGTAAGCTATAAATAACTACCTAAGATATATTGGAATCTTGATACTACAGTTAAATAAGTGAGGCGGTGTTAATCACGCTATGCTAATTGTTATACATGGTGACAGTATATAGAGAGACGCCTTCCTGATAACTACCGCTGCTGGAGAGAGCAATGTTATATACAACCTAAGCACTATGTGTAAGTTAACCAGCTTGTTGTACGAGAGTCCTTTTGAAGCTCGCCACAAGCCAACGAGGCTTACAGAGGAATTTTTATGTAACTACAGCTCTGTAGGAGTTTAATGTGCTATTGGTATAAGACAAATGTGTTGTTAAACGGAATGACAAGATGTGTTGTAAAAAGGAATCCAATACAAAGATGAATAAATCGGATCATTGGGTTTGATGAGAGAATATTGCTTTCACCTTTCATTATTAAGATGCAGTTTTACGATTGCAATCCAAAATCATGTTTAATGTGAATTTCCGTTTATCCATTATGTATCTTTTATGTGTAGGAGGTGATTTTTACAGGATGCTTTTGTAACACAATTAATCCATTTGCTAGCAAATTGTCACCTGGATTGACATTAAAAGGGCGTTGACTGACAGGATTACTTTCTCATTTATTGCATAACACAATTACATAATTCATTTTTATTGAATGTCAGTAGGGAGCGGATATTTGAGTATAATCTAGGTTCAAAAATTAATTTATCCATGCAATATTATCATTACAGTTATTATTTCAGAGCACAAAGCTCTCCGTTTGTCCTAACAATTACGTGCGATTACTCTGCGAAATTGATTCCGCATATTTTCACCCGATAGGGATATTTATAACAACCAATGATAAGTCCACATAGTGTTGAGTACAGTTGGGTAAATGGATTATTGTACTGAGGCTCACATAGAAGGGTAGATTATATAGTAAGTTGAAACCTAAAAGTGGTTTTAATTGTAGTATATTTCTATAAAAATACTTCACTGGGAGAAACTCTTCACATGTAATGATATCTCTGCTTCTAATAAAAATGGTTGTAGCTTAATTAACAGCTAACACCAAGTAAAGCCTATTATAAGACAATCTTAAACAGTTTTATAGAAGGAGACCGATTTACAGAAAGTTATTACTTATGAAATAGTGTGAGGATGAGACTTAGAACAATTATGTGATTAAGAACATTCCCAAAATACTTTTCGGAATTCGGCTGATTTTTTTAAGTGTTTTATACGTAAGCAAAGATTGTTTAGGAGGCTTAAGATACAATTGAATTTTAACATGTGACATGGGGAAAATCACTTAATATCTACATTCTTTGTCGCATAATTGTTGCTAGCTATTACAATCACGGTGATATGATCCAGTACAGCAAGTCGATATTACAACTACATTCCAAGGAACAGATTATTGTGTGTAAGTTGTGAAGAGGGTTTTAACCTAAGCAGTTAACGACAAGTGCAAAATTGAAACAACATACGCGAGAAATTTTACTCACATTTGTACACTCTAATCTGAATGTACAAAGAGTACAGAATATAACAATTATTTACATTAATTTCGACGCAAAGGTAGATTTACCAAAAATAATAATTGCCTCATTGGCATCCCGAATTGCTTCTCTCGTACTTTTTATTGTTCATCAGAGTGGGGTTCCATAATAATTAACCTTAGTGTGTGTGTAAACAAACTAAGTGGAATAAAAAATGTAATTAGTAAAATTTATTTTAAGACATTAAACATTATTGTTTTATTGAGTTGAAACAAAAGCTATGGTTTATTTTTACACAAGACTTTCATTTGATTATAAAATTCTACTAACTACAACAAAGCTAAAACGCCTTCTTAGAATTGATTGTACACTTAATAATCAACGAAACAATCAACCCAATGACAGTTTTGAAATACGATAAATCACAACACAGTATCTAGCATCTCCAAAGACTGAAGTATTCTATCATCTCGAGAGCACCATTCAACTAATTCGTCAATTGTCACTACTCCATCCTTGTTCAAATCAATAAGCTGAAAACAAATTAAAATATGAGTTATACACTTGTAATATCGAATATCATATACAAAATATCCATGTGCATATGTAAGATATCTTCATTTTTCTTCAGTTGTTTGGATTAACAAAGCCCAGCTTGTATTGTGTTGAGTGTTAACCACTGTGAATATCAGGAACTCGTGAAGTGGACGTAACTCATGTAAAATATGGTGCTATATGATTGTTTTACTTAAGAAAACAGTAATGAAGGAACAAGAGAGAATCAGTAAAAGCCCTAACATCACAGATTAGTCATGTTACAAATCACTTGCGGTGATTAAATGGAAACAGGACGTGTTGGAAAGTGAGGCTTAATGGAAATTCATTATATTGTTGCCGACGTGGTTTGTGTAAAGGGACAAATGAATGATTTCCACAATAGGATGTTGCAGTAGACCGGAACTGAGACCATTACTAAAGTTACGAGCTTTGGTTTTCTCACTTCCACAGGAGAGTGAAATCGTTGGAAGTGAAAGCTCTGATATATTATGAACGTGTGATTCGTACGGCCTAAGTGATCCCATCAAACTCAGCAGTTCCTCACAAAATATATATTTTAATGGTATAAGTAATCTAGAAATAGAATTGTTGTTTCAGCCCATCTAAAGCGCTCAAGTTCAGGAAAACAAGTCATGTGTACTATACTTCCCAGCAGTTATTTTTATGACCGATCAGGCTCTCTGATCATCAATTTGAGCTCACCTAAATCCGTCAAAGCAGCAATCATAAATGGGGAAAGCTGTGTGAAACTAGCAATGAAATAGTTCTAAGGAGACCTAACCTTTTCCCATTAAGCCATTGGTTTCAGTCGGGCCCAACAGAACTCAACTGTCTTGCACTAGACTTGTTTTACTACTGACAATACGTCACTAACCATTCCCTTCTAAAAACTCGTTCCATAAGCGCCTCAGCTCTCAGAACACTTCTCTTTCTATGCACTATAGGAAGCAATTTTCTGTTTAATTACAATGATAAATCTAGAAGAGTCGGGAGAATTATACTTGTCGTATGAGTGAATTATTCATTTTCTTCATTCTTTGTCTAAGACTATTTTAAGACAGACAAAACTTTGTTATCAACTGTCCGCAGCAAGAGTTGAGTCAGCTCATTCATATTGATCACAGGATGACTGCAATGGAATACTTGACTCAAAATGCCTATTTCATATAAAGCAACTGTGTTTGAGCTGTCACCGTCTATAAGAGTCTGGAACAAAGGACAAACAATGCGGTGTAGTTTTATCATAATGTGGAACTCCTAAACTGTCAGACTCCAAAATAATATTATTGCCCTACCTCGGTTGTTTAGAGACTTCATGTAAATGAAGAACTGTTTGAGACATGAACAATCCTCTACCCTTCATGTTACATTGTGCGTAAGATATTAGGATAGAAAATGCATTAAAACTAGACACACATCAAGTTAACTTGAGCCTTGAGGAAATACTTGTCAGTTGAGCGTCGTAATGCAAACTACAGCCGGATATGATGGGATAACGTACCGTTTTCTTTGCATTTCTGTGTTAACAATAAAAGTTTGGAAGAAAGAGAAGGGAAATGAGTGTGGGAAGCAAGCGGAATCCAGTGTACTCTATTAAGCAATTAAGCAGAGAATTCTAAACCCTTTTTTGCTTAAATGCTTATTACTGCTTAATACTGTTTTAAGTGCTTTAAACTGCTTTAAACTGCTTTAAACACCAAAGTCATAGAAAACCCAGACTTATTGAGCACCAATTTGAATATCTAGCAGCTTCACGCTCAAAATCTGGAGTCATTTTTGAAGCCATCCGAAAATATAAAATACCATATCCATCATTTACCGGAAGATAAGTGCTCTATTATCAATAATTTGAATCCTATATTGTGCTATAAGAGATCTGTGTCAGTGCCAAACTTGTGCCAGTGCCAGTGGTACAAGGGTGAGTAACCAAGTTTACAGACCAT
>JAQGAB010002374.1:0-12243 GCA_034696565.1 Isotomurus graminis
GGGCGACTTGGTCAACCTGAGGAGAAACCCGTACGAGCTATTGAAGATAGTGGTTTATCGGTGCTTGGCGCCGACATATGCATTCCACTGGATGTAGCAAATCCATTATAAGCTTTACAAATGCCAACCTTTGGAGCTTCCGTCATTGTCGCTTTTCACAAGAAAACAGTCGCTCTACTCCAAATCACAACATATGGCTGTGCCAACTATGCCAAAGGAAGCAAAAGTCGTTTCAGTTGTTTATTATTTTAAGGATAAAAGTTTTCTTTTCTAAAATTCGTTAAAGTAAAATAGTGTCAACCTGTTCCTCTTAAACCAATTGCAGAAAACTGCATAAAAGTTTAGTTCAAGTACAAATTTACTGAAAATGTACACGTGAACTCGTTCCTTTGTAGTTCCAATTGTTACAATTAGTACACATTGCAATTAAACAAGCTATGTTATGCCAACCCAATTTAATCAGCGTACACAGATGAACTTGAATAGATTAGTCAATGACTCCAACAAATAATTTCATCCCATTTGGATTCTATTGTCTTTCATGTTAAACTAGATTTCTCTTTTTAACTACTCACCGCACCATCGGAACAGGCAATTCTTTAAAGATATCTCTAGTTATCTTGAGCTTCTATAACAATCAATGTTTGTGAGGGGTTGCTGCTCAGCAGGATGACAACCAGTTGCGACTATTGCTATCAATAACAGCATGTTAGCTTGCCTTCATCTCACAAGACTTTCTCTTCGTTAAGTGCTCCCAAGGATCCAAAAGTTTTACTTCTCATTGTCGTTCAATTCATATGTTAAACGCACCGACACTAAAGTCTCCTTTCAAAGCCACCTCCGCCCTAATTTGATAAAAAAGTAGGCTCAAACTCTTACACGCGCTTGGGTCTTGAACTTAACCTGGAGAATTTAGTTCGAACTTTATTCATTCACCTTTCTTTCCTGACAGATAAGCCAGTGTGTCTACTTAATTGCAGCACAAAGAAACATTAAATTATTATCGAAACAAACATTTCCAAGCTTCGTGTCTCATTCATTAATTCTAAATTGTTCCTCTGACTTCGAATCTACGAATATTTCCTCAGTTTTCATTAAAAAACCTTATCCGCGTAATATCCACTATGTTTATTTAGGTTCTTTTATAAATTAGAAGAAATATTTAAAAATACTTGCAGTTTGACAATTGGAGCGTACGTTAATGTATCGAGTAAATCCTACGCTTGCATGTCTGTGTTTCTTGTGTGTTGAACGCTCTAGACATTTAATATTATATAATAATCAGCCTGAAGTGCTTATGATAAGCAGGAGCAGCAAAGACAGATAACAACATTTGAATGGCCAATGACTCTTGGCATAACAAATATACGTAACACTAAACCATGATATACACACACAATGCCTTAATTACAACCATTCAGCAACAGAAGTTCAATACGTCGAGCCAGCTGGTCCATTCACTGCATTCACATGGAAGAATGAGCAAAGTCCGGCGTGGAACCTCAAAGACGACCAACGATGAATATTTTATTAATTACTTTGACTCAAATCATGTTAATGCCATTCAAACTCGATCAAATACTTATTTTGCCTCTGTTTCTACTTCTAAAACAAATCGCTGTAATGTTTGGAACAATAGAATGTTCAAAGTTTTGGGGTTTTTAAGGTGGTGTAGCCTTAGCATTGATGTACAAAGTTCCTCATCCTTCAAGATGTTTAAAATAAGTGTCTACAAATTATTACTAGATAAACTAATCTGTACTCATAATTCTCAAAGTTTCAGCAATTGTGTTGGATGTGACCTTTCATGTATTGATGATGTGATTCTGCGTATTTGCAATTCTTCTGAAATCGATAACTAATAGTTTTTAATTATAAATTCTACAATTGTCATTTACTACAACATTGTAATTCCTGGGGAGTAACTTTCCAATTTCTTTTGGGTTCCTCTTGTATACAAATAAATGACTTGCCAGTTGACACAGTGTGATGTCATTACATCCGAAAAGCCTTTGGCAAGTGTTGCAAAACATAAAATCTGGGAGATAAACAAACCAGTGGATTTTACTGTTGAAAAGGTATTCTATTAGTTTGTATCCACGCAAACAGCTCTCCTGAACTGATAATGAATGTTTTAGACGATTGGGGTTTGGCTCTTGAATGAAATATTCTGGCGTGTCAAACCCGCACTGGAGAATCAACAGCTTCAAAAGTATATTTTCAGTCTCTCTGGAAATGGAATTACGGGAACTTGGAGGTATCAATTCTCAGCAAATGATTCATGTGCTTTCATATTCTTAATTGAAATATTCTAACTGTCATTCCAGCTACCGAAAACCAAATAATACCGAACGGATAAGGTCACAGACTGATTACACAATGGACACCCAGTCTCCTTATATATGGACATCCAATCCAAGTTTGACTATCAGATATTCGGTGGGCTTTAGTAACCGCACGGAGTCCAGCTTTGACATTAAATGGCTGAAGACAGATTACAAAAACCGGGAAATCTTTGTGCACACTTCTCATAACGATCCGTCATTCATCTTGAGATGTTTAATTGTGTCAAGGGAATTCAATTTGTCTACGAGTACTCTGAAAATGTTAGGGGACGTAGCAGTAAAACATGGATTTCCAAAGGAGCACGCAATTCTCATTCAACCATCTTAACTTTAAGACGTTACATGTTAAATAATATTTCCCCTGATGCAAATCCACTCAAACTCATTTATTCACGAGAACATATTGTCACGACTCCTTGGAAATAATCTTTCTTAGTAAACCTTCTTCAAATATCCGACAGAAACTTGACAAACACACCGAACCAACTGAGGGTGTTTAAGTTCCAGATCAATTTTTTAAAACCAATAAAACAATCAATTAAAAATGTCGTAACCACGAAAACCTTTAGCAAACTATATGTTAATTAAAATAAATAAATGCTCTGTAATTTTATTTCAAATAAATGTTGCGTTTCTTCAGTACAAGCTTTTACTCATACAGTTGCACATTACACAATACCGTCACTTTTAGTAAGGTTAGCAACAAATTGAAATTTCTACGCCGAATTTTCTATTCCCCAACAATTGAACAGGGTGAATTGTAATTAAGGCAGTAGGAAGTCTTCAAGTAAAAAATTTAATCAATTGTCGAGAAATGTTTTGATTTCCACATAATATTCATCCCTTAACAATCTTTGGTGATTTCTTCTTCAGAAACCTCTCCATATGCAACAATTTAATCAGATCAATCACTTGTCATACGACAGTTCATTGAGCAAAATAAGTTTTTGGACCTGACTCCAATGACAATATGAATTCCAATACCCAGATTGATTGATTGATTAATTTAATTTCAACCCAAATATCAATTCAAAGTAGTCCCATCTAGTTTTCATCATACAATTTGCTCTTGAGATCCTTCATTACATCATATTTCTGTTTCGTCAGCAAACATCTCGCCGTAATCGACATCTAAAGTGCTTAACTGTTCAGCAAGGATGCACGA
This sequence comes from Isotomurus graminis, assembly GCA_034696565.1. Classification (NCBI taxonomy): domain Eukaryota; kingdom Metazoa; phylum Arthropoda; class Collembola; order Entomobryomorpha; family Isotomidae; genus Isotomurus; species Isotomurus graminis. Next base: position 3,511 of record JAQGAB010002374.1, read on the forward strand.
CAGTAGCAGTGCGTAGTGGAGGTTGCCACATCAATGGAAGGAATACATTTGCATCTCACATTGACTATTTAACTCCAAATATTTAATGCAAATCCCTAAAATGGCACACAATATGCTTGTACATTATTACTGCGATGCTGAAAAGGTTGCCTGCTTTATGTTAATGTATATTCCGTTTGTAGACAAAGGCAGACTTTGATAAGGGTGATTATCTAACTAAAGATAACATATTAACAATTAACGTATACAAGTGGGCCACGTCAGTTGACTTTTGATCACAAATAGGTCTACACAATTATTTACTCAACTTATTCGACTATGAAATCATTCTTTCTACCTTAACGGTGAAATTAAAAACTGAAACTTATGAGGAAGATTAATTAAATCCTGAATAAGATTTTATGTATATATGGGCAGTTCTGTGGAGACACTGAGAGTAGCATTGTATTTGCGTTGCTACGAGTATAATGACAAAGGGAGGTTTACTATGTGAAGAACTTGAATACTTATTGTTCTCAGCATACTCAATATGCAGCATACAATCAATTCTTATCTTCAATGGGAGGTTAAAGTGACTTTGGATTAAAAAGATTAAAGCAACGGGCTCATTGTCAGTTATGTACTAAAACCGGGATTGAAGTGAACGTAAGTAATACCTTAACAAGTACAATCCTCACCCTCAACAATATGCAGATGTACGAGCTGACTTATCTACAAATATCCACACACAATTAACATTCCAACACCACTTTTATCATCCTGCCGGGGCCTTCATTCCTTATTTCAGTTTCACCACTTAAACATCTCTCCTTACGATAAGTGGACCTGTAAACTGCCGAACTATTCACCAAGGATGGGCGACTTTAGCAGCAGATGGAGGGAGACTATTGACGAGAATTTGGTAGTGTTGTCCAACTGTACTATCATTACACCGCAGATGACTACACTCCTCCTTAATCACAAACTTATTACACCCATTCAAAAGGATAATCTTGTAAGAATTCACATATCACTTTACATTCGAAATTTAACTTTTAAATGTTATTTGGGTAGATGAACCCCTCCAACCCAAATCATAAACCAGCGATAACCCTGTACATTAGAATTGCCAAACAATGGACTAATACGGACTTTGAGAAGTTCAAGTTGGTTCTTCACGTATCCAGAAATACTTTGGCTCAAAAAATACTGACGCAGGTATGGCAATCCGTATTTCCCTCAATAAAACCAAATATTAAACAAATTCATTTACAGGATTCAATGCCCAAGAAACAAATCAGTGGATTAGCTGCGTGCTATAACTACAGCAGCAAGGTTGACAATCCAATTGAAGAAAGTACTCGCCAGGAAGAGACGAAGGCAGAAGACTTCCCATCCAAGAATCAAACAAAGAGGCTGACAAAAATTTTCCCCGGAGTCCCTAAACCGACAGACATGAACGCGATTTCTGCAGTAAATGAAACTGAACTCCTCTCGGAAGGCTGGGAACTAAAGGACAAGCCTGCAACAGAAGAGCACAAACTGAAACATTTGGAAAGGAAATTTGAAGAACTTCAAAATACAGTGAACCTTCTGTTGAAGACGAAAGAAGCAGATGAGTTTCGTACTTTATTAAATGAATTAAAATCTGAGACAGCGAAACGCTTATCATCATTGGAGGAGAATTACAAATGCTTTCAACAGCTTCATACAAAGAAGGTCGTCCCAAACAATCAAACACGTGCTAAGGTAGATCAAATGACAGTCACCATTGAAACTCAGCTATGGACGTTGGAAGACAAACACAATTTTGAAATTGACAAGGTATTTTACTTTATTCCTTTTAAACTTTTTCAGCTATAAACGGTTTGTAATAATATAGGCACTGGGGCATTGGTTCGTTATTGAAATATTTGAACGTAACAAACCTCGGTTTATTCATTGGCGCTCCATGGAATACACGTTTTATAGAATCACGAACCATATCAAATCCACGCATAGGTGGGTTATTTTTAGTATTAATGACAAGAATTTGCAAAATCAAATTAAACTTTACAATTTATTACAGCTATGGACAAAAAAGTTTCACTTTTAAGACAATAACCAACTCTGCATGGACAGCAGTACCTCAAACTCCTCACATCTGGAACCTTAAGTATGGTGCAATAAACTGTAGTTCCAATGAGAGTACTAATTTGATTTTGTGTCATTTATTATTCAAAGGGACACGGACAATTACAACTATATTTGGATAAAGACGAACTACTGTAACTACGCAATCTTCGTATATGCGAATGGTTCCTCAATCGCATCTTTTAACAATCTTTATATTGTCTCGAGGAAACAGTCTCTTCCTCCAGAAAGTCTAGAGATGTTGCGAAACGTTGCAGTAAAGTTTGGATTCCCAAAGATAAACGGAGTGCTTATCCGCCACACTTCCTTGGGAACATGAAGTGCTCCTTTAATCCAAAAATACTTCTGCTTTGACAAACAGATATGCGTTCCATTGGAAGTGGCAAATCCTTGTCCGCTTCACAAGTTTCAAGCTTTGAAACTTCCTTTATTGTCAACTATGCTAAAAGAAGTAAAATTCCTTTAGCTGTTTAATATTTTAAAAATAAATATTTGCTTTTCTAAAGTTCTTTAAACTAAACCAGTTGTCTTTGTCGTTGTAGGTTATTCTTCCTAACAAACATAAAAATTGACATTTGCCGTGTCTTCCTAAGAATTAGAAACCAACCTTTCAAATATCGCAAACGTGAACTTGTGCTGTAAAATCATGAATTTTGTTCAAACGCTCATTCACTTGATTTCATATGAATTCATGTTTTAGACACACCGACATTCAACCATGCTACAAATAAACAAGTTGTTTCCCCCCAACCCGGTTTATTCACCTTAACCCGATAAATTTACATAGTCTACTCAATAATTTCCATGTATAACTTCATCTCTGTTGGATTCGGTTGTCGGTCAATAACTGAGTTAATATCACAAGACTTTCCTCATCAAGCACTTGTGTTTTTCCAAAATAAACCGGAAGGATCGCTTAATATATCTACAAAGTCACAATGCATTTAGGTCGGCATTCGGCGTGTAGTCCTCAAGAATTAGAAACCAATCTTGCATATATCAGGAACGGGAGCGTGTACTGTACAATCTCGACAATTGTTAACACGAGCTCATTCACTTGACTTCTTATGGATTCATCTTTTAAACGCACCGACACTTAAGCCTCCTTTCAGCACCACCTGCGCCGTAATTTGATAAGAAAGTCCGCACAAACTCATACACACGCTTGGCTCTTTACTCAACCTGGAGATTTCAGTTAGGACTTTATTCATTCACCTTGTTTTCTTGCCAGATAAGCCCGTGTATCCACTAAATTGAAGTAAGAAACATTAAATTATTATTGAAACAAACCAAGCTTGTGTTCATGTCTCATACATCCTTTCTAAATTGTTCCTCTGACTTCGAATCTACCAATATTTCCTCACCCTTCAGAAGTTATGATTAAAAACCTTATCCGCGTAATATCTACCATGTTAATTTAGGTTCTTTTTTCTACATTGCAAGAAATGTTTAAAAATACTTGCAGTTTGACCATTGGAGTGTACGTAAATATATCGAGTAAATGTTTAGACTGGCATGTCTGTATTTCACGAACATGTTTGTTGAATGCTCTAGACATGCAATATTATATAATATTCAGCCTGAAGTGATTATGATAAGAGAGAGCAGCAAACAAAGATAGTTTCACCTGGCCCATCCAATGTTACTGATATGATTATAAAGCTTACCTTACGTAAGTACATAATTCATTCAATTCTTGCCTTTCTCTGCCCTAATCAATCTTCGTTAACAACGCCTTTTGTTTCATGGGCTGCAGTATTTAAACATGACAAAGGAATCATTTCCAGGATATTCAAAAATACCGTTTAAGATTTATTATGGCCATGGCGATGCAAGTTTTAAGCTCACTAAATAAAGAGATAAATAAGCGATTGTGTGTTATGTCAGCAACATCAACGAAACTGTTTGTGTCAATGCAAAGTTAAGAAAAACAATTGGAGTTTTCTCGTCAACAAAGTTCGAAGCTCCGAAGCAAATTCTGATCCAATCAAAAGACCGCACTTGCTTTCTAAACACAGTTTTCCGTCCACACCGCTCATTCTTACGGAGTGCAGCTACGAACCTTTTGGATTTGACGAATACTCCAGCAGCTATTTTGACAATGTAAATGACACTGAAACCATCCCAAGACAACAACGGAAAGAACGCAAAGCCTGGCATGGGAATTAAGGAATGGAGCTTCACACATGCGTACAAACAAACTATTATCACAAAGATTGCACCAACAATCAAACCCGGAATGAACAAAGACTGGAATATTTCATTGTACATTCCTCCCAATAACTGAAACCGTCTGTAGAAGGCAAAGACCACCAACTTTTTATGATCTTGGCTGCGGAAGTTTCTCCGTCTTTTGAATCCACTAAACACAAAAGATTAGCACGTGGTCAAATGTATAAATGATTTATGTGTACCTGGTCAGAAGCTGCAAGTACTGATCAAGACATCTGAGGCCCAGGAACATTCCATGGAACACTCCAAAGCACGCAGAAGCACTAGCAATGGTCCACATGAATGTATCGCACAAGACGACCAGAATCTTGGGAAACATTGGTACGGCGCAAGAAGTTGTGTCCTTGTACAAAATAAATCCGAGGTGAGGAGGTTTGCAAGGATCCACAAGAAGCATCATGAACATAAACGCCGGGAGAGCTCCACTGGTGACCACACCCAACGTCATCAGAAGTTTTGAAATTGTATCCTTAGGCTTCTTATCATCAGGAGCTGTGGTTTTATACCAATTGGGTGATACATTCTGCAGCTCTATTACATCTGGTAGAACTTACGTGGCAGATAGGATTGTTCCAAGTCCAGAATAGTATTCCACATCCTTGCAAGGGATGTTCGTTTAGTGAGTACAGTCCAGCTGATACACACAACTGTATGGAAGCAAGCGAGGAAGAGGAGACCCAAGAGGGTGTTGGTCAAGGTGTTAAGCTTTAAGGATCCAAGGAAGTGTAGAGTTGTGATGAGAGTGTAGGCAATTAGGAGATACGTTTGCAACTGAGCAATTTTCAATCGAGTTTGAGATTCGTGAACTTGAATTCGCTGTGTTTTGTTGTTCCACATGAACGGGCTGCAGCCTATGGCGTTGCAGATTGTGATTTGGAGTTTAAAGTATGGAATGAGACTACTAAACATTGGTTGGGGTGAGGAAGAGTAGTCCAGTGCGTCTTTATACGAGGCTTCCTCTGGAGATTCACGGTTAGGGGGAGTCTTTCTTGGAGAGTAGGGCACTCCGTTTTCTTTACTCATTCTAATTTGTTCAACGTATAACAGAGATTTTCTATGAAATCTGTGAGTTTGGAGTGGACTGGTCGTGTTAACCTTCGTGTTCAATGAACGCGCAATATTCTTCTTCTAGGTCTCAACAATCTTAAAGAAACCCTGATGAGTGTAAGTCTACGTAAGGATGTCCAAGGGCAATTCCTAAAGAGATAAGCGCCTGTCTTAATTATTGGTTCTAATAAACCACAAGAAATTACGAGAAGTAATAATGCACTTTGTACGAAGCGGTACGCATGAGGAATATTATTAAAGTATCCACCCGAGTTTAATTGTGGAAAAGAGCAGCGAATCACGAGGCTTGATGGAAATATGGAAATGAGAGATAGTGTATCCTATGAATCATCATTTATTTAGGAGATAGATGGCAAGGAACGTAAGAATAAATGTTCCAGGTTGATTGTCACCACTGGTTTTAATTTGGCTCAACTCAAAGTAAATTAGACGCAAGCTATGGAGTTGATGTGACGATTTGAATGTAAAAGTTGAGGTAGACGGGAGGCGAAGTAATCTGTCCAGACGGATCTACGTGTTTGGTAAATGTGGAATAGTAACAACCTTTAATTTTTTATTTATATGCAGGCTTTATTTGTGAGATACACTGCCTAGTCATTATCCTTTTAAAAAGAGCGTGGAAAGCGCCAGTTAAATGCTCATTTAGATTTAATCCACGGAGTTGGTAACACAAAGTGGATGTTTCAATGTTACAGCTCAAAATGGATGCAGTGATAGCGAGGGACAATGAGGTGACCGTAATCTATGTTGACTCAAATAATTATATCAAATCAAATAATAAATATTTAAATAAAACTTACCTGGAGATTTAAGACGAAAGATCGGAGTGCTGCGGTTTTGAGGAGTGAAGTGCAAGTGAGCACAACTGAGGAGGAAAATGTGAGGACAGAGAGAGATGATAAGTGAGGAGAATTTCTGAAGATGTTGCCAAACGTTGCATTAAAATTTGGATTCCCGAAAACAGTGCTTATCCGGCACTCCTTTCCAGGAACAGTAATTAAGTGCTCGGTTAATCCCAAAAATACTTATCCCAAATGCAAAGAAACAAACACTGGATGTACCAAATTCAATGTCAGCTTCACAAATGTCAAGCTTTGAAATCTCCTCTTATGTCTATACAAGAAAACAGTCACTCTACTCCAAATCGGCTTATGTGTCAACTATGCCAAAAGAACCAAACGTCCTTCCAGCTGTTTCGTATCTTATGAATAAAGCTTTTCCTTCTTACACTGCTTAAAAGTAAAATAGTGTCAACCACAACCTTTATAGATAAGTGCAGAAAACAGCCTTACAGATATCCACACTTGGTAATTTTCAAAGTCGGTTTAATTCCATTACAAAATTACTGAAAATGTACAGCGTTAAACTATCAGAAAGACTGTGTTACATTTATGTATAAATGGTTTGGAACCTAAACGAGTCTTCCACAATACTCTTAACTTGTGCTTATTATTATGATTGTTAAAATTAGCACACATTGCAATTAATCAAGATGTGCTCCGCCAACATTTAAACCGATATACCTGCATAGCCTACTCAACAATTTACATATATAACTTTATCTCTCTTGGATTCGATTGTCGGTCATGGTAAACTAGATTTATCTTTGTATCTACTTAACATGTCCATGCTAAACAGAAATCCACAAAATATGTGTGCAGTTTAAGTTGCACAATTAACGCAGCATCAGAATATGCATATGCATTTCCTTCAAGAATCTAATTTTGTTGGTGATCTATTACAATCGATGTTTGCAAGGGGATGCCTCTGTGAAGGATAATTACCAGTTGCACTCTTCCCTGCGAATTTCTAACTAGCAAACAGACTAACTAAAGACTTTTTAAATTTCACCGTGATTGCGTAAAACAAATAAAACAATCAGTCAAACATGTCGTACCCAACACTAAGTTTAGCTGACCATTTATTTATTAATTACTTCAAATAAATGCTCCGTTTCTTCAGTACAAGATTTTTCCTATTGCATTTGTACATTACACAAGATCGTCACTTCATAAGGAGAGTAATGGCTTAAACTTTCTACTGTGAATTTTCGGTTCCACAACGCTCGAAAAAAGTGTGAATTGTAATTAAGGCATGTAGGAAGTCTGCAAGTAGAAAATTTAATCAATTGTTGAGAAATGTTTTGATTGCCACATAATATTCAGCCCTTCACAATTTTTGCTGATTTCTGCTCCACTTGCCACTCATTGTGCAACAGCTCAATCAAATCAATAACTTATCATGCGACAGTTTATTGAGCAAAATAAGTCTTTTCACCTGATCCCAAGGATCATTTCAATTCCAATACTCAACTTACGTGTTGGCACTTGAAACGTGGGTAAAAAGGCAGGAAATGATAAAAGTTATTGACAACCTAACCACAATGTACTTGCAATTCTCGTGTAAAAGTCAATCTTAAGATTCATTCAGCTCTAAATAAGACGGCTGTCCACAGTTTCACCATTTACTTCGTTATTCCGTTAAAAATCATTCACTACAGTATTTACGTTTTACGGTAATCAGATAAGTATTAGTTTCTAATGTTGCCAATAACTATTAGTTACACTAAAGCAACTTAATGGAAGTTTAGAAACAAAATGCGGCTGGTTCTACCGACATGATATGTCATTGTGATATTACTAATTGCATGTGTGACTTTGCTAATAATAACACAAAATTTACGAAGCAACGAACCAAAATATCAATTCGAAGGATTCACAACCAGGTTTGATCAACCATCCCTCTCAGGAGATCCTTCATTCAATAATAATTCAGTTGTGCAAGTGAAACATCTCACCTTAATCGACCTGTAGAGTGTTAAACTGTTCAGGAAGGATAAACGACAGTAGTAGGAGTGCGTGGTCGGGGTTGCCACATAAATGCAATGAATTCATTTGCATCCCACATTGACTATTATAACTATATATACATAATGCAAGTAGGTAAAAAGGCAATACATGAACTTGTACATTATTAATGCAATGGTGAGATGGTTGCCCATGTTATATTAATGTATATATCCTTTGAACACCAATTCTGGTTTTAATAAGGATGATTATATAACCACAGATAACATATTTATCATTCAAGTATACAAGTGGGCCTCGTCATTTGACTTTCGGTCACAAATACGTGTGCACAATTTTATCATTCGCTTATTCGACTAAGAACTCATTCTTACTTTCTTTATAGTAATATCACAAGATAGCCACGGCTCCGTGGTCCAGTGGTTCTATCACTGTGATCATGCGAGAACGGGATTGTGCTGGGCTTCTCTCTCATAGAAGCTCAGTCCCAGTAGTGGCTACACTAATGAAGAGC
>JAQGAB010002375.1:0-12241 GCA_034696565.1 Isotomurus graminis
TATTTCGTGATTGTGAGCTAGTCTAACATCACAACACATTAATATCGGATAAGCGAAAGAGGTCCGCTGATATTTGTGATCACGTCAAACCGAGAAGTGTGTTAGTGCAGAGTCCTTTTTATACAACAGTATGCTTTAAAGAGTACATATAAGTTACAGAATTAAAAGCAAATGACTTTGTCACGCACCTTCAGCATATGCAGAGCATCACATCATGTGTCACACTCCTTGTCCATCTCTCCAGATTTTGTGACCCACAAGTTCCATTCAAACTGGTCATTTCGTGTGACGATTACAGAAAGTCACAGCACATCTAACCTTCTCTCCATTAAGTTAATCTCCAATCATTTCTTTATAATATCTGAATGCTATGGAATAATCCGAGTTTTGCATAAAATAACACAATTATAGGTTCCACCAACAAGTTTCCTTAGGCTTCGTTGTGTGCGTAAGTATAATTGTTATATTGAACCTTTAAACACGTGTCTCTGAAATCAGTTAGATCTTTATATTCATAAATGCAAATATCCAACTCTTATGTGTTGTGGTTAAGTTAACCTTATTTTATTGGCTGAAATTTCACTCAAACTTACGTAAATAAATATCACGTATTCATTCATATTGTGAATATGAGCGTAGAATGTCTTTGGTGTTGTAAGGAAGGAGAGCAAATCACATCCACTAAGCATGTGAAGTCTTTGTACAGAAGCAATTTCATATCTATTTTAGTCTGCTCGAAGTCTCGAAGTTGTAACTCATCTCAGTAACACATAAAGTGTCATAAGTTTAATCACTGGGACTAACCTTTACTTGGTACTAGTATAAGTGATTGTGATATAAGTTCAGTGTTAATTTATACAATGCCCAGATTCCTAACTTGGAAAACATTAGTTTGCATCTCATTTACCTTACTACTTTACGTTGTTTTGTGCAACATAGGGTCGGATAGGAACAGGATCTCTGTGATTAAGGACGAATGTCCCTGGATTAACGAAAAACAAATAGTGGATGAAATAACTAAATTGGCAGTCACGTGGCAAATGGAACAAAATGCGAAATACTTGTGGAATGCAACCTAACCTTTAGCAAAGAGAAACTGGTGGAGTAAGTGGGACAATTCTTTTCATCCTTGTGGGAAATACAAGAAATTATGTGAACAGGTTGTTGGAGATTATGGAGGAGCAAGAGAAGAAAAAAGTCTTTATTTTTTCGACGTGGAGATCTGGGTCTATTTTTCTTGGTGACCTTTTTCAAAGCCATCCGGGTGTGAATTACAACTTCGAACCACTCTGGTACCTCGACCAGATCAAAGTTGGTTTCCTTTATATGTTTTGAACGTCAAATCAGACCGGAATTAACAGTTGATTAATATTTGCAGTTGCAGAACTTGAGTTATGAAGAACAGAGTCTACAACTGGTCGAGAATCTCCCTAATTGCAAGTTCGCTGTGTTTGGTAAGCAATTAGTCATGTCGTAAGGTGTTTGTAACTGATTAACTCCGCCAATTGATTACAGACGAGTTAAACCTGTTCCAACCATTTCACAAAATACTAAAAAGGGTTGAGGTATACCAGAAACGCTTGTGGATCCATTGTGGGAACTGCAGTGCTACTCTTTGTAATAACACCGAATTTATGACATCATTCTGTCAAACATTTCCATTCCAAGTGATAAAATTGGTCAGGTTAAGACTTGGATATGCACAAAAATTGCTGAAGGATGAGAAGTAAGACGAAGAAAGGGGCTTAGTGCATAAATTGTTTATAACTATTACAAATACCTGTGGCTTTCTATGATTAACAGGAAGGACATTAAAGTAGTTCACCTTGTTCGAGATCCACGTGGAGTTTGGGCTTCCAGAGCTAAACTTAAAGGAGACTGGTGTTGGGTTGATGGCAGGTGTCGAGACCCCAAACGCCTTTGTTCAGATCAGGTGGATGACTTTCAATCATACAGAAATCTGAAGGAACTTTATCCCACACGGATTTTGTAAGGGATTACCACATATTAAAATAAGTTTAAGACTTGCATTCTAATTATTATTGGTTTGGTGAGGTTTGAAGATTTAGCAACGAGCCCTGAAGATGTTGGAAGACAATTGATGAGCAACCTTGGCCTTAGTTTCCATCCCTGGGTCATGGATTTCATTAAAACACACACCCAACAATCACAAGGAAATCAATACAGCACTTTTAGGAACTCGAGTGCAGTGGCCTATGAATGGGAATCTTACTTTGACGGAAGATCTGAAGAGTTACGATACGTTGAGGATTTGTGTGAAGAAGCTATGGAACTGTGGGGATATTCAAGACGTTCGCCGTCGTGTTTAAAACATATTTAGAACTAGATACTGTCAACCAGGTCTCTTTTGAATTACGGGGGTTCTTAAACAACACGTTTTACCTTAAAACCTTATAGTGCTTAACATACTTCCAATATGTAAAAAAAATCGTCAAGACGTTGGTGCTTAATAGATAAAATAATTTCGTTTTCTATTCAGCCAGTATTACTTATATTCCTTAATGAAATTATTAAAGAAAGTTGTAACTATTTTGATGACATTGTTACATGCGCACTAAGCAATATTATGCGACAATATTCATGAACTCGCTTACGGAGGTATGATTTTCATAAAATATAAGTCCAACGTATATTTTTAATATAAGCTTAGTTAGTTTAAAAATAGACACAAAGAATAACACAGATATTTAAAAAAGATTCAGAGATGATCTGTTACTGGATACACTCAGCAGTGCCGTTACATTGTCTAGATAAACACTCCTATCCTAATTAGCACGGATAATATTAATCGACACAACTGGATTTTTGGAAGTTAGACTTGACGCGTTGTAGACTGTTAGTGTGCATCAAGATTCCACTGTGGCAAATCGTGTGACATTCCACAAGCTATTGTGTGTTATGTTATTCTTCCTCGAGGTTACTTAAGTCCGATATTTCCGTTGTACTTAAATTAAGGGATTTAAAATTACTTAAACTGTATAGCGAAGCATAGGGTTGCACGCCACTCGGTATCTTGTGTACAGAGCATTTTGATATACAATCTATACATCTACAAGTACGATAAGAATTAGTTGGAAGTAATTCAATTTTTGTGTTAACAGTGTGAGTAGGTCAGAGATTGGAAGTTATTGTCACACTAGTTTTAGGAAATGAGGAAGGCTCCTAGAAGTGATGATGCTTTTATAAAAATATTCCTTGTGAGGCACATGAAAGTTACGGCGAAAATACTAAGAGAGTTGCTACAGTCAGCTCACTTGCTATTCATGTTGCCAGGGGAATAAATAATTAAGTGGATGTGAGCTAAATCCTCTTCAACTTACTTACTATCACAAAGTTGGACAGCCTCTTTATTCTCAATGATCTGTATTCTTAAGCATATCATTAATAATATTTTAATTCAGGCATGCCAAAGTTTATTAATAAAGTTTTAGGTTAGACACACTCTCTATTAGTTACAAGAGAAGAGTGTGATCTCTATATGGAATGTATAATCATGTGTTTAGTGTGTCAAAAGGTAGTTATAAACATAGTCAGAGTATATTAATGTATATTAGATAGTTTCTTAAAAGGACTGATTATACATTATAGAATACATAATATTTTAAGAGGTACAAGTGTTATTTACACTGAAAGGAAGAATGTGAGGAAGTATTTTAAGGCATGTTAACCTTATGTGTAGGAAATTAGACTTCAAATTGAGACTAACAAACTCCTTAGGATAAATTTAAATTAAGCATAGAATTTTGCTCCCAAATTACGTCACATTTCACAATATTTAAAAGATTCTCTCATTCCGTTAACTAGTCTGCTATTCCTATAATAAAAAAATAACTAAATTCATTGTGTAAATCATTGAGAAAATATACGAATTGTCTATTAATTGTACAATTTTCTCAATAGGTTGTTTGGAGAAGTTCCATATATATGATGAATTGTTAGATGCGTATTAGTGATCAGTGGTACTTTTTCCGGAAGTTTCCAAAATGTATTCTTATACAACCGTGTGTGCTTGAAAAGCTACTACGAAATACCTGATGATTTAAAACTCCAATATATCCACTTTAAAAATTTTGAAGTATCCTTTACAACGCCAGCTTGAACACTTTACATTTTAAGCTAGGCGGTTCTTGAAGAAATTGTGTAAGTAAATCGAATAACTCATAAAGGTTTCTTGTTCAAGTTTTGGTTGTCTTACGTGTTGTTGCTTTTTCTTCGCGTAGTTAAGTTTTGTGTCAACTTGAACTACGCACATTGTTAGAGAGTCCTTAGTATAAGTTTGTACGGTTACGTGTAAGCACTTTAAGAATAATTTGAATAAGTAATAAATTGCCACAGTGAACAAATTTTATGACAAGGCAGCGCCTAGTTGTAATAATGCGTTTAAGTCTTCTTTAATGATTATACTTTACACCAATACTTCATTTTTGCAATGCATTTTCTTTGGTTTTTTTGTAGTAAGTTTATTTTGTAAGATTTTTGCATCGCACAAAGTTTCCTATATGGGAATTGTCCGCGCAGTAGACATTGTGGATCTTCAACCTTTAGCAAATCTCTATTGTTTTATTCACATTATAAATTACAAAGGTATAAACTTCATTGGCACGCAGATGCCGGTTGTTCTGTCACGATATGTGTATTTTAATAATACAGACGAATACAATGTCACTTATTTTTATCCTAAAACTTTCGAGAACTTGAAGGACACTGAAAACGTAGGTGGCCGGCGGAATTTTTCGGATATTCCACACCAACTAACGTGTGATGTTCAAATATATTTGTTTCCACCGACACACGTGGGACCTTTTAATGATGAACAAGAAGGTATTGTAATTTTTCAACTGAAGTTGTTGTGCTTTGAACTTGTAGTCAGGTGGACCGGATTAGCGGATTCATATATTTAGTTTATGGTCACTAGTAGATCTTGCACGCACAATGTTTAACGCTTTTTTGCCCAGGTAACTGGTGCATATACGAGCATACATGACGTCACGCTATCAGTTTGTCCCTCCGATCGCGATTCAACTCAAGACCCACCAGACCGATCGTAACCAAATTTGGTGGAGACGTTCCAAAAGCGTGTCGGACCTCCCGCCCAAACTTTGGTGTCGATCGGAGTGCTGGTTGACCCGTGGGGGTCAGCCAAATGGGTCAAAACAGCAAACGCTAACGACAGCAGAGGCCAAACTGAGCAAGGGTTCTCTCCCATTTTTTCACAGTCGCAAGAAATAGTAATTTTAAGCAACTTTGGTAATCGTATGAAACTTCGAAAACGTTGCAGGAGATTTCTTAAGTGGGGTTTAAAGGTGCGAAAATTCGCGTCGCTAACGACAGCATTGGCATATGTATGCTTATTTGTGTGTATGAGGTCTTCAGTTACCTGGGCTTAAAGAGGCTGCTTGGTGGTGTAGGTTTTTGTGTTTAGTGCCACACAAAGGATAAGTATCCAGTTCGGTTGACTTCAAGTTCAGTTAGTAAAATATTGCTTTCTGACTTTGCCAGAGGTTTATTGAAAATTCCTAAATACGTTTGGCATTTATGATACAATGAGTACGTCGTTTTCCAGGAATATTTATCACATCTTAGTTAAAGTAACAAAGACAAGTCACACTATGTGGAGTTTGGCTATGTCAAAAATTGTTTTAAACTATCCAGTTGCCAATTTGGGGATTTTAGAAGTTAAAAAGTTTGAAGCTCATGGTTTGTGGATAACTGAGAGGAAATTTGTCGTGATAAAGGAATATGCATTTCAACGTTTAAGGACCTTTGTGGAAGTGAATGAACTAACCCAGTTAACTCTTAGTTTAATCAACGACCAATCAGCAGTCTGGAGAGTAAATGCTGATTACGATGGAGCCGATCCGAATAAACAAAAAGCTGCTCTGTTGAACAAGTTCCTTAAAACCAGCATTTCATTTATGGATTTTTCAACTATTCATTCACGCTATAAACTCTCCAGTGATCATATTCTGTTTAGCTTGGTTGTTCACAACGTAACATTTTAAAATGTGGATATGAATATTTGTAACACGGTTTGTAATTACGGGGGCAATCGTCCACTCTGCGAGTGCGACAGATTACTGAACCGTCCAGGTGTTTACTTTGGAGCGAATAATCGTTTGTACGAGTAGAGGAGAGCTTTTCATTTATTGCTTGTGGAGATCTCCAGATTCCTCAATTGTCATTTGTTAGTTATGTAGCTGCTCTGGACATTTGGACGTGGGTTTTAACTGTTTGTGCGTTTATCGGTTTAGCCATTGCGTCAACTACAAATAAAAATGTCACAGTTCAAACGGTTTGCTTGGCTATTATCTCCAGCTTTCAAATATTACTTGAACAAGGAAATTGCAGAGTAGTAAATTTCATTCGAAAGCAAAGGAGACCTTTAGTTCCATTTGCTTTTGTGACACTGTTGGCCTGTTTAGTTTTAAGCAATGCTTACAAAGGAAAAAACATTAGCCTAATAAGCGCTCCACTCTTGGCTGAGCCAATTAGGGGTTTTGACGATCTAATTTCTGCGGGATACGATATTTTAAGTCAAATAGATGACGGGTTTATACCTTTATTACAAAGAGATAATCCGTTACAATTTAACAAGTCTGTGTACATTAATTACACCGAGTTTTACGGGTTGCTTACAGAAGGGTGGCATACCAGCAGCGTTCAGTTGAGAAATGCTAGTTATCTGCTTCCCTTCATTAATTTCCACAATCACCAAACCCAAAGTATTATGATGAGGTGGTCAAACTTTTCGTTTAGGACAGAACTAATGTTGTGTAACAATATTGCTGTCGTGGGTTGGAGTAATGACTTGCAAAGGTTGCGTAAATCAATAGGAGAAAACAATTTAAAGATTCGTTTTAAGCAAGCAAAAGGTTTGTCTGTGGGTTTTGAAAAAATCTATTTGCGATGGATTGGATGGCAAATACAGCTGTGGACGTACAAAAGTATGTTTCGAAAGTTGAGACAGATTCAGGAATCAGAGTTGACTAAGAAGTGGAAGGAAGTCGAAGATAACGCGCATAAAGACCACCCAGCACTTGATAATTTTATTTTTAAAAGTGACAGCGGAAGAAATGAAACTGTTAGCGGAGTTAATTTAGCAGGAAATGTGATCTCAGTTTTTGTTTTATTTGGAACTGGACAGTTTGTAGCTTGTATCATGTTTGTGATGGAAATTCCTATGAATCCACGTGCAAGATAATTCTATTGTACTAAGGAGAAAGAGACAGCAATGTACTTTTACAGTGTCAATGTTAACGAATTATATTATGTCTGCCTCTGCATTTTGTACACATGATTTGTTCCAGAGAAATGCTGAAGTCTGAACAATATTGTTTGATCCAGAAAATGTTTCTGTTACAATAGAATAAACTTCCTTGCTACAGTGTAACGGTGCTACGAATTAATGGTTTCTTTTTCTGTGTGAATTACAACTGTAATGTACTACAACATGTTTTGACTTCAACAGCGGTTTGATATAATAGTGATTAATTTTAAATTACTTATGAACTTGTATCTACATGATTGGGACCACCATGCAAACATACGGAAGAATAATTTAAATTATGCAAGTTGTGAACCAAAAATCTGAACTTACGTAAGTATATCCAGAAAGGAAATATCAAATTAACTGCGTCATTAGGAATGAAAGGAAAGCAAGAGGTTCCTAACTACGCCTTCAAGTTCAGTTGCAATAAAGTTTTTCTGCTATTAGAATGAAGAATAATGTCATCTCCGTTCAGTGGAAATATCCCTTAGATTTACTTGGAATCCGTGTAAGCTAAACAATACTGCAAGACTACTGTTTGACTCCCAGGCGTGTAACCAATAGAAGATGTGAAAATGTGGACAACATTTGGTTTTTTATTAGATCATCGATTATCGTGTCGGCAATATGCTTCACAAAAACTAAATAAAAAACTAGATGCTACAAAAAATGCTAGACAAGGAATGGACGATATGCGAATCGCAAAACAGAAGGTCATTTGGAGAATAATTGCTTGTGTACTCGTAATCAATTTTAAAAATGTCAATTGTAGATTCTTATTAAAGTTTAAAATGGATTAAAAACGACAACGTGTTCCAACTAATAAATTGGAATAACAAGCTTTGGAGTTAATTTGTTGGCTTACACAAGATAACCCGGTTAGTAATTGTTGTTTTATATTTTAAACTAACAAATATTAAACATAAATTATTAACTTCTATTATTCGGTTTGTGCTTTTGTTTGCAGAAAGAATATTCTGGACTTCATACTCCAGTAACAAATTTGAATTTAATGTTAAACAAACAACGAGTGATGAGGCTGTAAGGTTGAATTACTTCTCATTTTATAATTATTTTGTAAACATTATAGGGCACATGAAACTGATTTAAAACCATTAGTTTTGCTAGATTTCAATAAATCACATTAATCTTGTAAGGAAAGGGTTAGGAAATTTTTAATTACATTTCATCGCAAAGTTTTAATATATAAGACTAACTCTAAACCGTTGTAGCAATGACATTGAAAGAACGTCTTAAAGTTCTTGACTCTCTTAATTCCACATTTAACAAAGCCTTATGGACTTACCCAGTTTACTTTGACTCGAAGAAACGAAAAATAAATAGCATTTCTGAACTTGATAGCCGGATATTTCTGGTCTCCCACTTAACTTTAGTCTTCGGAATTGCCATGTTTTTAATAATACTGTTTGTTCTGTTAATTCAAACTGTGAGGCCACAAATACAGATTACGATCCTACATTACTTTGGTTGCATTTCTGCGATTCTTGCAGAGATACTCACTATCAAGAGTTCCTTCACTTGGCTCACTCGCACATCCTGTACACCAGGTGCTTCAACGGCCTCAGTGCTTTGATGGTTAAATGTATAGGTACATAAAGGATTATTTTACCCTAAACAATAATAATAATAAATGTTGCTATCGAACTTAATGCTTAGAACGGTCCAAGACAAACAACAAAGCCGCAGTCGACTTCCTCGCAATATCGCTTCAAATAATGTTGTTCTGTGTTGTTTTTGGTTCAGTATTGTTCTACTTTCCCATGATGTACCTTCTGAATGTTGACCAGTTGAACTTTGTCATTGAAATATTTTTTCCCTGGCACCGCCAAATATCCATGGGCATTTGTTTCCAGAGGTTTTCTTCAGTTTGTTATAATAAAAGATCTGATTCGAAACATTTTAATTTCGGCTGTCTTTCCATTCATCCTTCTTGGAATGGGTAAAGAATGTGTTAGAAAAATTATAAGCCGCAAACATACACGAAGCCCTGTCACGTTTAAAAAGTTTCATACCTTTGCAAACATGTACTTGGAGCCTCTATTAATAATAATGTCCCTTCGAGATGATATTACAGCGAACCTGACTTTCTCTTTAATGGGAATTGGACTCACAGCGGAAACCGCTGCAGCGTCACCTTCTGTCCGATTCTACAGACAAATTCCTTGGTTTGTCTATCTGGTGTCGATTCTCATGACTGCGGGAATTTTCGCGTGTGGTCATACAGCTGTATCAGATCTCACTTCATTACAAGACATTACCAACAACTTTTTAAAACGCATGAAACTGAAGTGGTTCATTTGTTGCAGCAAATATCCAAAACAGTATGTAAAGAGAAAAATGTTTGAGTTGAAAAAGTCAACTAAGGCTTGTTATTTCGAACTCATGATGTATTTTGCAACTAGCACTCTCATATCAATTCCAGACAGTCTTGTCAACTGTCTAACGAATTTGTGCAGCTAGAGAGATACCATCAATCTTAATGTAAAAACATGAATGACGCAGCAGTGACAATTACTGTAGTTAAGATAGATCGTATGCGTGTTTCAAATAAAAACTGTAATGTACACTATATATTTAAGGCTCGTTTACAAATTGATTTAAGTCTCCAAAATCCGTGTAACGTAATTTTGATTAAGAAGAAAAATACACAGAACACACAGGAGTTATGTGTTCCATATTTCATAACCGGGAACCAAAATTCCATATTAGGAATAATATGTAAATTGATGAACTTGTTATGATTTATCAGGCTATGTTTTAGTTCAGCCATGATACTTCGTTGCAATGTTTTAGTCTCCGCTTTGAAACATCATGCGCCGTTAAAACTGCGATGAATAGTCACGCTATGTTTTCGCTTGCGATGAAACCTCTGGATACCAATACACAGCAATCAAAACTTACACAGTAGAAAAATTATTTGATTGACTGCCGAGAATTGGTTTCATAACATATAATATTTGATCAAGCTGAAGTCAATAAATATATTAAACTGTAAAATATTTAAAGCAAATCCCAAAAACCTGGATAGAAGGGAAAGTGTGAGTTATTTTTTTCCCTTATATAACTTATTTTGAATTGCATAGTTATTAAAAAACATTTTATTCCCTATGAAGATTAATAATGAAACTACTTGCCAATCTTCTAACGCAAAAGCAAGTTCAATAAAAAATGTATAATTGTGTTACATCAAAATGTTTATACTTGTAATGTGTTATATAAAGTACGTGCAGCTAGTTTATAATTGCATGGTCCAGTAAATTGAAGTCGGTATTGTTTTAAGAGTCCTTATATTAAACAACAAACAGAATGGGAGTGTTGTCGTTACCCTGCTTTGAATAGGATTGTACTGCGTTGGAATGCGTCATTTTATTGATTGTGTATTTTGTATTTCATACTATGGTACCTGTGCTAGTAATAGTCATAGCGTGGCGGTTAGCAGTATTAGTTGGCGTAAGATGACATAAGAATTACTTGCTAAAAACGAACCTAATAGATATTTTTTTTGTTTATTAAGGAAAATTTATAAAAGTGCCATGGCCACATAATGATGCCTAGGCATCTTGGCTGTACTTAACACTGAAGTACTTATTAATCATCAGATATTAATTCCTAATACGACAAGAAATAAAGTGGATGTGGGAGTTTACTAGTTCTATTTGCACAGTGTGTTTTACCAGGTGGTTCCTTTACTTCTTGATTAGTTTTATGCTTATTTAGATTGGGTTCGATCAATCAAAACGCCATCAGAGAAGAACGTCGTAGAATTAGCTGTGCTAGAAATTGGTTATTAATATTCTTAGGTTTGCTATCATCCAAAAGGTGTGTTTGTTATCTCAGCGAACCAATAACCAACAAAAAATGGTAAGAATGTTTCCGTCGTTTTTTCTTTTGCTGGTGGGTTTGCCTCGAAGGCTTTCATTTCCCGAAACTTCGTTGGATTTCCAGTCAAAATACTTAAAGCTGTTTGAAAGCCTTAATGAAAAACCTTGTGATAGATACTTAATTTCTCAGGAACACGTCGCGATCTCTCTTGAAAGTGTTAATGTAATTATGTCACCAGAGCTCTATATTCATTATCACGAGATTCAATACAAGTTGATGCTGCAGGAAACACTTAAATTTAGGACAACTTTTTGTAAAGCTATTGTGTCATTTCCTCAACAAATTTCCGTTTCAGAGGCTCTACTGCAAAAAGTAGGATTCAATGACGAAGCTTTGTTTCTAATAATCCTTGACGATCAAACATTCTCCGTATTGTTGTCTAATATTCAGCTTAAGTTTATTGGGCACTACACAACTGCAATTTACATTGCGGTGATGACATTGAGCTGGACTGGTGTGGATCTTTACCTTCATGGCACAAGAACTGAACCGCTAATTATAAATCTTGTGTCGCGTGTTGCCCCTCCTAATAAAGAACACCTTAAGTTGAACTATTTTGGGAGACTTCTTGGCATTGAAGGAGGTGGGGAGGAGTCTTGCAGTTTAATAAAAACCTGCGACATTCACAACCGCTTTGTTGAGGTGGCCTCAAAGAACTTTAATTTTACAATTGAATACGGAAACGAAATGTACGATTTCAACGGATATTTAATTGAAGGAAAACGCCATGAATTAATCCCCACGTTCATCGGAAGGGACGCATACGCCGCTAAGCACAGAAGTATGAGTAGTTCGTCCCTAACGTTCATAAGGGACACGCGTGATTTGTTTCTACTTTATTGTGAAGACCAAGTCAGCCTGACACAGTCTTCGATGTATTACTGGGTGTGTCCCTTTCAAATGGAGGTTTGGGGAGGAATCGTTTTGTCCTCTTTGTTGTGTGCAGCTTTGGCTGCAGCCAGTGCGAAAATATTGTTAGGAGGGAATGTGATTATGTGACATATTGTTAATTATGTATGACGTAATATGTAATCTATATAAAGAGTATGA
>JAQGAB010002376.1:0-12236 GCA_034696565.1 Isotomurus graminis
CCATACAACATTTCGACTTGGTGACCTGTCGCTTCCACTTAGAAGAACACTTTTGGTTCAACGCACGACCCCAAACAGACTCTTAGGTACAAACACGCACATACGAGTCGGGAAGTTGGAAAGGAATTACCAATAAATTAGTTTGAAGCAAATGGAATACTAATACAAAATCATACGTCTAAGTTCCCCTGAACATAGTTTGAGCGGAGTGTGAGAACGATTGTAACATTAAGGAATTATCATATTTTTATGAGACATACAATGTCTCCAACAAGATAATAAACTTGTAATAGATAATATTACAAGCCAAATGATGTCATTAATGATAAGAGATATCTTGAGAAGGAGAAGGAGAGTATGAAGAATTATTTGGGTTATGACTGGGGAGTTGAGAGGAAGGCGAAGAAAGAGCTCATAAGCGAACATTAAATGACTACAAGTTTAAACACAAGACTTAATACACCGAATTCTCACTCACACGCTCACAATAGATATTGTCACTCATTCAAGGGTATCATTCAAGAGTGATTTAATGCTATTAATACTGCAGTCTTGCTCTAGTTCCAACAATATGAATATGGTTTGTAAGTGTGGTTTATTTATCACGAGTCTTTGCTACTTGGCTCAGATGATGGGTACTACAATCGATATTGGTAAGGAATGCGGGCGCGTTGCCGTGGCGACTGTTGGGGTACCCCCGCTGCCTAGTCTGGAAAATGTAAGGCCTATTACTTCGGCGAGGAGAACGTCTTGGCCCGGTTTGCTGGTTTGGGAGATTGTTTATCACCTGTCGCTGTTCCTAACTTTCCTAAAATATGCCTCAACTATTTGAAGTTGAATTGGGGATAGAAAGTGGCATACGCGAAATCATAAGAGATGTCGGTATTCACATGATTCACACTGTAAAGGTGTCGTGATAATTCATCATCCGGAGTGCTTTCCTATGTACACAAATAATATCTTAAATTAGTACCTGGAGTATTACTGTTGGGGTAGCGTAGTCTCCCTTATTATCTTACAATAAAGATCATATACAATCTTAGCAGCAAAGAAAGCACTGCAGTCTTTCATTTCATCATTCGATCAGGTTTTGTACGTCAGGATTCACTTTGAATCCACGAAGTCTTACATAGGGATGCTTCTCCGTTTGTCGGATACCGGTCTTTTCAGCCTCCGAGCCAATGCAGGTAGAGTTTCAACGTCTCTGTTCAGATTGTTGTTGCACAGGTGATGACTGCTGCACGGGGTTACATTCTTAGCTAGTAGGCAGGTAACGAGTTAATAATAATCTAGGTGACGATGAAGAAGCCACAGCTATCGCTCCAAGGGTTAAGTTCTATTTTATCTAACCAATTTCGTACACGGGAGATTTTTAACGCTTCCGAATTTTCAGTCGTCCTATTTCCGGACAAGCCATGTAAAACAACTCGTGGTACTTGTACCTCTGTTATTAAACTGGTGTCTGAGAATCTTTTGTGTCATTTTCCAACACGTCTCTAGTAATGAGATTGTAGACTTTTTTAAGAAGTCCATGAGGAGAAAAAAGAATAATCTTTTATGCAAAAGCGGTATACACGATACGAGCTGACTTGTGAATGTACTATAAGATGACGGCCCAGTGTTCCAGACTGCTGGTGTTCGTTTCGACCACACTTGTTACATTGGCTCGCAAGATTAGCAATGTGATTGCTGAACTACTGTCCCATACCTTTTGTGCGAAAAATTGCTCCACATCTTTACTTGTGATTTACAGTTGTTCGTTGGTATTTTCATTCTTTAACCGGGATTTGGTGTGCCATATTTTTGCGTATAAATGTTAGAAATTTTTATACATGGAATGGATTAATGATAATTCTAGTACCTTTCAAGAGTGCCTATTTTTGAAAATAGCACGCCTTTTTAGTTCTATTCTCCGGCTAGGCATTCGTCGTCGGGTGTGTCTACCTGCTTTAGCCTTGGTCTCCTTTCGACAGCTTGCGGTTCTCGGACTTCACACACCAGGGTTCAAACAAACAGTCCCCATATTCGCACCCACGGATCATGTCGATCCTTAATAATCCCAGAGTCAGCCGGACTGGGACAGCGTGGCGAAGACCATTTTTATTCACGTATAAAGCATTACTCGTGAGGTTTGAATTAAAAGGAGGTTTTATCTTGAAGCCCCAAGAAGATACCTGCTTCGTCTGTTTTCAATCGGTTGATTCACACTGATCATTAGTTGAAAGGATTTTATTGCACTTTGGCATTCATAGTGCAAATACTGGAAATAAATTTCTCGTATAATTCCTGTATGCAAGTGAACCCTTGCGTAATATCATCGTTATCATTATCATTATCATCGTTGTCGCTGTTGACTTGTTCTGCCTGGTTGTCTGCATTTTGTCGCATACGTAGGTCATTCGCATTTCTTCGTGTGGTCTAACTTCGAGTTACAGTTCGTCCTTTCGTGCCTCTATTTCACTTATCTCTAGGCCTTTTCGAATACCTTTTCTTTCTAAGATTGAAGTCATTCTTTCAGAAGCTGTTTCTTTTTCTGTGACGACGTCTTCTTCTTGTGGCATTTCGGGTTTGTTTCCGACGGAAACCCTTCTACCGCCGCGTCTTTTATTAACGTTCTTTGATTGCTCTGTGTTGGGTGTGTCACCCCCGCTATGACTTCTAAAAGGGAGTGCCTACAGGTGTGTTCTATCCATATATGTCTAAGGCAAAAACTAACATAGAACTCCTACTGTAGTCACTGTCAGGAGTATCCGTATGACAGTTCTTTCTAATACATATCACTGCAAGATTGACTCGGTAGTTTAATGGTTAGAACAGTCGCCCGGTTAGCGAAAGATGTGAGCTTCGATACTCAGCCGAGGTACCTTTTTTGCAGTGATCCTTACATCGGGCTAGCCAAAGTTCCTGTCATAAACTCTCATAGAGTGTTGCTTTCGGAAGGTATTATCTATACCTCTATTAGCACTAAATTTATACTACAATAAATAACTAAAAACTATCGCAGTGCTTTTTAGAAAATTGGGCATTTGGACCTTCTATTAGTGCACACATACTCCGCAGGTGGAGGCGTAAGTCTTCTTTGAATTAGTTCATGAATCGTTTTGAAATACTTATATACCTTTTCGCATCGTGAGTTGGTACATATTTTCAACAATAGATAGAAGATCTCTTAACACATTGTTAATTTCTAATGGAAAAGTCACTACTTGATTAGTAGTAGTGGTCGGGATTACAACCTGTAGCCAAAACTTGCTCTCGTTTGTTGCTTGAATCAGTTTTGCCAACAATACCTTTGCTAATTATTTTTCTACTTGTTTGCCAATTTCTGTTTAGAAAATTACATCAGAACTGTGTTTTTTATGGCTTATCAATGCTGTCTCTACACTTAGTAAGACCTATAAGGTGCAATCAGTACGAGATAACAAATGCCTAACATCTAAGGGTCTTTGAAGTTCTTCTTTAACTTTACTGTACAGAGGTCCTATCATGTTTAACTATTGTCAAACTACCTGTTCTCTTGTATTGTCACAGTTGTACTGACTTAAATTATTATTTCGATGCATCTTTTGGTAGTCATAATTTACCCCATATACTACTGGTATAGTCTCCCTCAATTTAGCTTACACTCGGTCATCCCAGCAAGTAATGAAGAAACATTAAGTGACATATGTGAAGCACAACGTCCACATCAGCTGTAACATAGCACTCTAGAAATTTTCTAAATTTTGGAAATTGCTAAGCTAGACCTGGGATAATTTATTCTTAAAATGAAATTTTTTCTACAAATGATCATCATTTTCGGAGATCCTACAACTATGTCCTTCGCAAATGATCAGCTCAAAGATGCTAAGGGCAACCTTGAGGCTCCCTAACTGCTTTGTCATGATACAACGTTTGAACTCACAATGTGCCCATGTCAAGAGCTTACGCTACTTTTTTAAGAACATTTAGTCCTAAATTAATTTTCGTGTACCGCCGCACTGCCCCATATTGGGTTTTAAGGTTGGTATTAAAGATTAAGTTAAATATTCTGAGGTAGGCAGGGAAGGTGTTGGGAGTGGAAAGTTGAGATTCTCTAAGCGGCCGTCAAGCAACTAGTCAATTTTTCCTTTAATATCCTACAAAAGTTAACTGTAGAAGGATACCATACCAGTTTGTAATTGTACCTTTCATCTGTACTGGGCTGTTTGTATAAAGCTGCTAATGTATTTTTTGTGGAACTAATTTTAATTCCCGAAACTTCAGTTCAAGTTGTGTGCTTTTTACTTGAGAAAATCCGAAGAAGTAAAACGATTTGCGACTTTTCGTAACCTCCCTATAACATTCGAAGCTCTCCATTGATAGAGCAGTGATATCGTCCTACTAAATGGTAATATTTACAACATCAGCGTTTTTGACACGTTGTTGTAGACGGTGCTTCTAAAATACCATTAGACAAATAAATGATGAAAATTTTGGGAAGAACTTAACTTGCATTTAAAAAGATTCGTACAAGTAAGGTCCAATAAACCTCAAGTTTGTGTTAGGGTTGGTTCGGTTTCAGTTGTATTTTCATGCTCAAACCCGAATTTTGGAAAGAAAGAAGGTTTGTGTCGAAAAGAATTTGACAGAGAAAGTTTTCGGAATCTGCCCTACTTTCAAATGCAAACATAAAATTGACCCACTTTGTTGTGACCTGTTTCTACAGGGAATGCAAACTGATTTGCCAGGTTGTAAATTTGTGCCAAAGTGTAATTTCTAGCTAAGATGTTGGGTTAAAATAATATATTGGTGGGTTTACCGTATCAAAATTCACGCCGGGTTTGCATAAGCTGCTTCGTATCATCGTCCCAGAGGATACCGAGTGTGAGACCCAGACATCCCCTTTGCAACACTTAATGGCCTGCGTTCATGTACAAATGTTATAAAAAGGGATTATAATACATATTTTTGATGTATATTAAGCAAAAAAAATTAACAAACAAGGCTTTTCTTCTTTAAATAAATAAATTTTGGTGTTGTTATTGTTATTTTTCTTAATCAACTTGTAATATTATATATAAAGTAAAGTACAGTAAACCTTATGTTCCTTTTTTAATTCACGTAAGTTTGTTTTGTTTTTTTGTTCACAAAAAGGGAAAATGCCTAGTTAATGGGAGACTCAAACTGTTTGGCCTTCAGATGCAGTTGTACAAGATTTTTTTCCTTGTTTGGATCACCGTAAAAAGGGATTGTCTAAAATTTTCGACATCCGTTTTTACTAGAAACTGTTCTGCGGGATTAATAGTGACGGTGAGGCGCTTGAAGTCAGGAAACCTCATGCAACGCAGCTCAAAATTGACACGCTTTCGAATGGAGACTACACGATCCAAAAGTAGTAATGTTTGTTTGCATTTAAGCTATTTAACTGCTTTGAGAAGCTATTTGTTTTTTTTTGAATTTTTTGTTTATATAAATATTCATTTTTGCAGAATTCTCACCCGCTTTACTCTTAAAATCCTTTACTACACCCACCGTATTAAAGTCATAGCTTTATTTGCTTTGATGATTTTAATATATTCCAGGTCACTTGTTCTAATCTGCTAATAGTCAAACTCCCCTCTTACACACGTAGTACACACCAATTAAACAAACTCGCTCAGTGCAATAAGTAGATGCTGAGCTTTTCTCAGAATCAGCTAAATAACAACCTTTGCTATTCTACTATGAGTTGTATACATTCCGATCACCAAGACACCAAAAGTTTATTGATGCATTATGGAACCTCTCTACAAAACATGAAATGCACACCTTTAATGTTTTCTCCGGGGAAATTCCCTTCAGTCTCGAGTAGTGACTTCACTTACTTTAAAATAAACAAACGGTCGTAAAGATTGTTGATATCAGAGGTAACATAGATTAGTTTATCCGCTTTGTAATCTAACCAATTTAGATCAAATAGATTGAATGTTTTTTGAGGAGAAATCAATAATGTTAATGTTTGCCAATTCCTATTTTTATTTAGTTGTTTAATTCAGAGGGAAATTTAGTTGTAAAAACCTGTGTAAGTTACATAAGCTTTTAAAGCTTTTAATAAAACTTAAACTTTAAATTATTAGCCATCATGGAGATATATGAAATGGTGTTGATGGCCTGCTGGGCTGATAAAACTCTCCTGTACTGTTGGGGTAATAATTCAATTGTCGTTTATCAGGAGTTTGTATGCATTAGCACTTTGTAATTTTGTGAGTCGTTTCTCAATCTCACTCCAGTCATTCTGACTTTTCATAGGTCAGGGTGAATAAATGTTTCTTTTCAACCGACAGCATTTATGTTTACTACAAAGTCTTTGTTGGTTCGACTTTTAGGATCATGTGAATGCCGTGTAGCTCCTCTTGTAGAGCTTATTTCAAACGATTATTTCAGTCGATCTATTTCTACGTTCACTTCGATTCACGTTTTCTTAAATGTTTTAAACTTTAAGCCTACAAAGAGGTCTTGATTTTGATTTGTCATTGCAGATTTGCTACTCAAGACAAGAAACTTTGTTGTAGTGCTGTCCAGTTTCAAAACGAAGTGGTGAGGGATGAAGGATGTCGGGTGCAATGGAGATATGCACTCTTCTTGTGGAACTTACTCCATGTGATGTAGAGTCTCGTACTCCTTCATGAAGGTCAAGTATTGTTTGTGATGACTGGGGTTCTTCGGAAGTCTTATTTCCAGCTGGTGGAAAAGACGAAGAGCTATGTCGTAGGTTGAACCCAATTGTGGACGAGGATTTTTCCATGGAATGGAGACAGTGAATTCCCCATTTGGTCCTCTTGACTTGAACAGTTGCTCACATTCTTCTTCTTCAAGTGTGCGGGCTGATGTCTACTGCAGGTCTTCCAACTCCCAAAAGAGTTTGAGTTGGTCACTAAGGTCTGCATTAGTTATGTGAGCTTGAATTGAGGTTGATCCTCCAGAGCTCCTTCCAGCCACGAGCCATCCAAGTGTCGTTTGATAAACTGCTGGTTGATTTGTGTTGCCATTCTTCCATCCGCTAAGCAGAATGTCCCAGAATACATCAGACCCAAACAACAGGTCCACTCGGGAGGGAGCAAAGTATAAAGGGTCGGCCAGTGTCAAGCCCTTCAAATGACACATACCCTTTGGATTAAAATGTGTTGACGGTAACGTACCAGTGATGTTTGGTAACACAAGTGCAGTGATGTGGTGGACTGGAGAAGACTGGAAGTGCGGTTGCACTGTCAAAGAAACTGTCCATCTTGAGGTTCCAACTGATGTGGATGATAGTCCAGTGATTTCTGCATCAACTGGAGATTTCTTGAGGCGAAGTTTTCTGCAGCAATCTTCAGTAATGAAGAAGACAGTAGAGCCACCGTCGAGCAGAGCGCGGCAATTGAACTGTCCAAAATGTGTGCTGTTGACATTTACAACAGCTGTTGCGAGTAGTGTAGTAGGAAGAGGATTGGAGTTGGTGTGGAGAGTGAGTGGCTGTTGGTGTTGTTGTGACACTGGAGCTGATGAGGAACTGGTTTCCTCCTTGTGAAGTAAAGTGTTGTGCCTTTGTTGACACTGTCGGCAGCGACCGGTGCTGGAGCATCGCTTCGTGGGATGACCTCCAGCAAGACAATTAAAACAAAGATTGTTTTTCTTCGCGATTTCATATCGCTCAGAAACAGTGAGTGCAGTGAATTTTCCACATTTGAAAAGTGGGTGAGGAGAGGCAAGACAGACCTTACAGTTTGTTGTTGTTTGTGTGTGATGAACGTGTGCATTTGTCCTAGCAGGTTCATCCTTTCCAGTTGATGGCCTTGATGAAGTCCTGACGCTGAGTATTGCAGACAACGCTCTTCCTCGTTGTTCGAGGAAGTCCAAGAATTCGTCGAGGGATGGAATATCTGTATTCTTTTAAGACTGTTCCCAATGCTCTCGAGTGATTTGATCAAGCTTACTGCATATGTGGAAGATGAAGAAGGCATCCAGTCCTTTGTCCAGTGGGATGTTAAGGACGGCGAGTGACCTTTGACACTCCTTGCTGGTGTCAATGAGAGTCCGTAGTGATGATGAAGATTGTTGCTGCATTGCTGGACGAGCGACGAGTCTTCGGATAATGGCAAACATTAACTCTCGATTGTTGTTGTACCTGTCGTTGAGGTTTGTCCAGGCGATATCGTAGTTGACGTCAGAGATGAGCAACGACTGGAGTTGGCGTGCTGCATCTCCTTGAACAAGTGATTTCAGGTAAGTGAATTTTTGTACCTTTGATAGGTGAGCGTTCGAATGCACGGCTGTGTCGAACATATCCCTGAAGGAGAGCCAATCCTGGATGTGTCCAGAGAACTTTGGCAGTTCCAACCGAGGGAGACGGATGTCTTGAGGATGAGCATGAGGTATAACAGGAGGAACAGGTGGAAATAACAACTTGAATCCATGCAGCTGGGCTTGGAACTGATTTGTTAGATTAAATAACCTCTTGTACTCCGTGATCTGGTCCGCAAGATCAGCCAGTGCAGGTGTGATTCCTTGAATCTTCTTGTGTACATCTTGCAGTTCTTGTTGACTGTTGTCGATCATCTGTAGGAGCCTAGCAATGGTAACTTCTGGCAGGGGAGCTGCGGCGTTACCTGCTACTTGCGCTTCTACGATGTCGATGGTGTGTTTAAAGGCGTCGCGTTCGTTGACGCTTGTCCACAAGTCCACAAGCTTGGGGGCCATCTTGAAGTCGCGATGAGACGAGAACAAAACACTAACTTAACACAACACAGGAGAAACGATAGTCACGATTGTGTTGGATTACTATCCGGTTCGAAATTGGACCAATGTTGGGGGCTCGTGCGTTTGACCTGCGTTATGTAGTGAGTGTGGGTGCGAATAAGATAGACTCAAGGCTTGTGTATAATATGTCACTTAATAATTACGTTATGCAGTTTATATAGCGAACAGGCAAGTTGAGACAATTGACTTTAGGGTATAATAATAAAAGACCAATTGACTGACAGAGTGACGTGACGAACAAGAATGACAAAGAATCAGTACGAGGAATTGAAATACACAGATATTTATAGGGAACACAAACAATAGAGTGCATGCACTAGAATTAGGGAATTGGGACAAATACAATAGGTACTTTGCATCTTAGAATGAGAATAATGGAAAAGTCCGGTTTGAACTGGAATAAGAAGGGACACAAAACTCTGGATCTTCTTCTAATCCCTCAGACCGAGCTTCTCCTCCTAAAGAACAAAAGCTGACGGCAGCAATATGAAAGATTAGTCAAAAACAGTAAAACATAAAATAGTCAATGCAGATAAGGAAGTCCAGGATTCAATAAGAATTAGAATGTCCAGTTTAGGAGACCCATCCAAAAAACACAAATTTGGACTTACAGGCTTTTAAGGCTTTATTACCGATCTTACTCCCAATGTCATTTTTTATTGCTTCGAATGTGCCATGATGTTCCATTTTAACTGTTTATTTTGTTTATTTTGTAACATGACTATAAATAGTTATAATGCTAAAAATGATATTATTAACTTTACTTGAATATCTTTGGGAAACCTGCGGCTCAGTCACCCGTAGAATTGACTCTAGTATTCTACCGAAAACGAACTTTTAATTGTCGTCGAAGCTCTCGGTACCATAGAGAGCAACTACAGAGCCGATATGTACTGCCTTCCTCAAAGTCACAAGGGCTTAGGAGCAAAAACCTGGATTCTAACTTTCTAACGTACGGCTGGAGCAGTACCTTAACGGGCACCAGGTGTATCTGTAGTACCTATAGTGGGCTGAGTCATTTTTGGACTACGCCATACTACAGGTAAGCCGCAGGCGGTGTCGGGGCACTGTGCGAAGGTGGAGCACCGTACTAGAGAGCACGGTGTCCTCCAATGACATGTGGGAAAGCCACTTTTTGATGGGTCGGTTGGTGACGGAGGAGGAATGTTGTTGTCCTCAACTCCAACCACTACCAACTTAAAGACCACTAGTTTCACACTGGATGTGAATAATTATTAGTGAAAGTGAGGGAAGTGTGTCACGTGGGAAGGTTTAGGGACGTCGTGGGCCAAAGTCTGTCATTCCGGGAAGTGATTTCAAGGGTCTAAATATTAATTGTGTACTGAATGATTTAGTGGAATTCTTGAGTTGTGTTTGAACCGCTTTTAGATGAGAAATGACTTGTCTGTCTTGGACCTGACGGTCCCACAAATCGAAGCGTTGAACAGAACCTACGACGCTGATAGTCCACGGGTGCTTATGAAGTCTTTTAATACTGACGAGGACATGGAGAAGGTTAGTTTAAGAATTTATTAACTGATTAAAGGTTTGGGAACAACATAACTTAGCACTTAATTCATTTCTGTAGGTTATTAGGAAGTACGCAGGATTCAAAGTGAAGATCTACACTTTCAACCAATCCAGATACCCAAGAATTGGCAGAGCTTCGTTGACTCCCATTTCCAAGTCTTGTAGAACTCAGGAGAACATGTGTGAGCTTCCACTTGAAACAAAGGCGTACGAAAGTCTAGAGTGACGTTATTACTAATTAATTACCTTTGCAGATGTTACACACCTGGTCACGGAGATTTCTACATGTCCCTCTACAACTCTAGACTCCTTGAGAAGTTCTTAAAGGAAGGACAAGATTTCTGCTTCATCGTGGGCGTGAAGAACTTGGAAGCAACGGTGGACCTTTACTCAATATCTTGAATTTCCTCTCAACAAGTCCTTAATCGTGAGTTCATTTTAAAATCGTCACATTTTAAATCATTTCGGAGTGGAGTGGCTCTTTGTGTGTGATGTGGGGACCTTTTACTGTGGATTTGGTGAGTGAGACTTTTCGATCCACACCCACATTGCAAATCACACCTGATGTCCCAAAGATTGCTCAATGGGGAGTAAATTAAGTTATTAAGTTGTTGTATTCTTAAACTTCAGGTTAGGATTACAGAAGTCGTCGTACGCCATGGAAGATCTCAGAAACCTCCGGAGAACAAAAACAACGCCGCTAACATCTCAACAATTCCTCAAGACTACGCCC
This sequence comes from Isotomurus graminis, assembly GCA_034696565.1. Classification (NCBI taxonomy): domain Eukaryota; kingdom Metazoa; phylum Arthropoda; class Collembola; order Entomobryomorpha; family Isotomidae; genus Isotomurus; species Isotomurus graminis. The sequence continues at coordinate 11,003 of JAQGAB010002376.1, forward strand.
AAGAGTTTTTCACTCCCGTTATCCTTAAAGAAGAACCTCTCGACTATGACGAGTACTACTTAATTAAACACATCTCTACTTAAACATTCCTTCAGAAACACTTAACAATTCCTTATCAATTCCACAGCTTTGACGAAGGAACAATGAACTTCTCAGAAACACAGGAAGATAGTAACGATAATTATTCAAATCTTGACGAGGACAGTTTATTGGAAAGGGTAGAGCCAGTATCCGGGGCTGGAACGGGTCCACTGTTTCTAAATAGTTAAATAGAAAATAGAATAGAAAGAGTAGGAGGATGATGTTCCTAACGCTAGGGAAGTGTAGATCCGCGGAGGATGGGTGACTTGAGACCCCAATGGACGACGAGAGGACTGAGACGTGCGGAAGGAATAGTACCCTCTACAACCTCTCCTGGAGTCTATTACACGACTGAAGGGGCAAGTTAAGATGAGTTTAATATTTATTAGTAGTTCAAATATTTTGTGTATTGTATAGCCAAGTAATACAGCCATACCCTACCATACCAAGAGCCTCCACTCGGGGTCATCATCCGGAGAAAGCAACAACTACTACATCAACTATTACTACTACAGCTCCAGTACGAACATCCTCTGCCTTTCGTCTTCTTCATCAGTAAGTATTAATTCATTATTAATTCATTATTAATAAATAATTAGATTCAAAATCACTGGGTTTAATCCACTACTACTACTACTACTACTAAACGGTACAGCTGCTAGTACTACATGAGATCAACTCAAGGGTGTACCCAGTCCGGGATTTGATGAGTAAGGGACTTAATTTATGGCAGTAGAAAATTCGGCCTGATAATAACTACTTGTTTGCTGTAGTATTAGGAAGCTACCAACCGCCGCAATAGATGGAAATGATTCATCATCATCAGCATCATCATCAGCTGCTGCAATCCGGATTATAGGAGGAACTGAGAATGAAATGACAACACCTATCATTATTACAGAAGAACCTAAGCTGTCAAAGAAGATTTCCCTGGATCATTTTGGAGTGAAGGATGCAATGCAAGTCAAGTGTGACAATGAAGTAAGGAATAATCCTACAATAAATGACTTTCCATAGAATAATAATAATAATAATAATACAAATGAATCATTCCAAGATTAAATGAGAACGAGTTCGAGATGATAGAGCGAAGCATGTGCCGCACCTACGAACTCATCGTACTCTTCTTCGAAGAGAATCAATGGATGAATTT